>VKOC01017372.1:0-77112 GCA_009364415.1 Spea multiplicata
CACTCTGCCTCCTGAATGCCTTATACCTCCCTATAAGCCACTCTGCTCCATAATATGCCTTTTAACCCCTAAATGCCAGAATGGTATATAGGGGTATAAGGCATTTCTGGAGGCAGAGTGGCACATAGGGGGTCAAAAGGCATACCATGGGGCACAGTGGCATATAGAGGGTTAAAAGGCATATCATGGGCCACAGTGCCATACTGGAGTGGCAAGCCTGGGGGGAGATGTGCGTAACTGGGGGACAGGTTGGAAAATACAAGGAAATAAAAACAAAAAAAATATTTTTCTCAATCATAGCTTTTATTAAAAAAAATAGTTTACATGAATTAACATTTACTGGTAAAACTTTTTTCCTTTAGGGTCGTCTTATATTCAGGCTTTTTCTTTTTTTCCTAAGTTAATATTCAGATTTTGGGGGTCGTCTTAAAATCAGGGTCGTCTTATAATCGAGCAAATACGGTACTTTCACTGAATCAAACAATGTGTCTTATTTATTACCTGTCTGTGTGTCAGCTGTGAAAGCAGAAGATAGTATGACCTCATATATCAACATCATGTATTAATCAGTCAGTTATGCATGTGCTGTATCTGAACTGCCCACTGAGACATTGTCACAGCCAAGGAAGTGAACTATATTCCTACAAACTACTGTTCTGAAATATACATATTACGTAGCACATGCTGTTTCTCAGCATGTTTTTCTTCAAGACCAGCAAAATAAACCTTGTCTGGATATTCTGAAAAAACCTCTTCTAATGTGCCAAAAGCTATGTGACGCTATATATTTTCAAATGCTCGAACAATAAAGTAGATTTCGTATCACTTTACAATCAGAGTTGGTAGGATACATTTAAAATTACAAATAATAACAAACTGGTACAAAAGGAGAAGAGGGCTCTGCTCTTGCAAGCTTACAATCTAGTCGGTTGAGGGGGAAGTTTAATAGTAGAAGATTGCTTGGATGAGGATGACTTGGTGGAGGTTGTTGCTCAGATGGGTTAGATGGGATGCTGGCTGCTGAGTGCAAGGGAAGATGGTGCTGCGGTTCTTCCAGTTTAACTCAAGTGTAACTCCTATCATCTGTCCACTTATGAAGAGTCCACTGGGGATGAGCCCGCTGCTGCTACATTTCCAAGCAAGCTTGTCTTAAAGAACAAAGGATCCTATCTTCTCTTGGACCAATACAACTACACCCATTTCATCATAAAGGGTGTTAGCTGCAGAGGGTGGGGGATTAAAGGGTTGCCTGGGGTAAGATAAGAAAAACAAAATTGCTTTAGTAAGGCAAATGAATGGAATAATGCTTTTTTACCGTTTTTTAAAGATATTGTTTATAGTATTCCAGTTTATTGTCGTGTTATACAACATGACTAAAGATCACTGGGGTATTTGCACGACATAGTTGTTTCTCAACAAAGGAGCCCCTGCTGGTGCCATGATGACATTACTAGAGGTGATTCCCTGTTGCACATAACGCATTGTACATTTTAAAACGAAGAAATATCTTTTGTTTAACTCTAAAGCATCTCCTGTAACCTTCTACCATTGGAGTTTCTGTGATTTCCCTGCCAGCTGATCACATGGCCATTCCTGATCACACTCCATGTGATCAGCGACTGGTAAATCTACACCGTACAGTCTGTACAAATACCACATGTGGGTGGAGAGAATACTTTGTCGATATCTGAGATGACATCATGGAAGTGGACCACATGAGCTTCGCTTTAACTGTAACAATGCTTGGGTGATGCAAACACGGTTTTCAATGATTCCTGAAGGGTAAAAAGGGCATTACTGTCACTTTAGGAAAATACAGTGTTGGATAGGGATTTACAGCGTTCTATGTGTCTACCAGGAAAATCACCATTTTTTTCAATCATCCAGAAAAAAATTTGTTGAGGGTGTAAGCAGACACAAAATGACTCAAAATTAAAAGTACTTTTGTGCAATACTAAACTACATTACACGCACAAAAAGGTAGTTTTCCTTTAAACTGCCACCCTTCTCCATGAAGTCTGTGTTTTATTTATTGATTGGGTGTGTGTTTTTTCTTCCTAGAGAGATTGGGGAAGGCTCTTTATTTTCTTCCTCTGTAGAAACAGGAGGGGGAAGGGAAGGTAAAGTGGGTGCATTTGTGAGCTGATTGTGCTGCATCTCCGACCTCCAACAGCCTGGCTTGCCTTTGAAGTTTTCTGCCCTTCGACTTGAAGTGAGATCGATTACAGAAGAACAACAGGGACAAAGAAATTGCTGCTTTACGTGAAGGCACTTTCCCACGATCAGGGTAGCCAGCTCAGCAGCAACAAACCAGAGCAGACAGAACCACGTTCCCCTCACCTTCCTCCCCTGACAGCTAAACTCTGAGGGGGGCAGTGCAGGGAATGTGACTAAGTAAAAACACCAGGGAGAGGAAAGAATGTGTGTGTGTGCATGTATGTTATATACACATGCAATGCGAATACGTTACTAGTTAATAAAGATGTTGATAGAGTAATTAATTAATATGCTATAACAAACAATGCCGTTGGGCTTGCGCAACTTTGGATTTACCCTCTTTTTTTTCCCCCATTCATAATTTGCGAAATCAGTGATTTCACGGTATGCGATGTAACCAGCACACTGCAAACTGCTCTAGTGTCAGCTCGAGGAAAGAGCAGCTGTGCATGTACGAAGAAAATATAAGAGGATATGTATGCGCTAGAGAACAGCTGCGGGAGATTGTTAAGGAAGAGCTGGCAATTGTGAAATATAAATATATACATATATGTATATATATATAAATATATACATATACGAGACCACATGTGTACCATACATGCAAGCCTTGTTTAGCTTTCTGTGAAAGGGGCCTGTTCTTACTCCTGCATGTCGGGAAGCCGAGAGAGGTCGAAGAGTGAAAGGAAGACGGATATAATTGCATTACCTAATTTAACCTCTCTCACTGCTGGGGGTGGTGCGTATGGACGGCGCCGCTGGAGCCTGCAGCACTGAGCAGGGTTAAACATCACACTCTTCAACTAAGTTTACATTACATTGCAGACCGCTCCAATTCCACCTTGTTAGCTACGAGTCGGGAGAATTTTTACCTCAAATGGCTTTCACTCTCCGCTCTACTATGACAGAGTAAGACAAACAATGGTTAATAATTTGTCACTAACATTCAGTCCATTCATAAAAAAACAGCAGCCGAGACCCCCAGAGAAGATGGCAGCCTGGGGGATATTTTTCCCTCTCCTTTTTTTCAACTTTCCCTCTTTCTCAGTGTTTTGTTTATTAACACCCCCCACCCCCACCCAATTCTCCCTTTCATGGCCTGACTCCTCCCCGCTAGACTGAACGGCGTCAGGGTCTGTGAACGAATGGGGATGGACACAATCAATAGCATTGGCCACAAATTACTGCAGGAAGTGTTAGCAGTGCACCATCAACCAAAGCAAGATCCATTCCACTATCACTAGGAAGGGGGAGTGTTGGGAAATCCCTCCCGCCCTATCTACAAACAGGGAGACACAAACAGCAGGCAAACTCACAGGCACTCCAGTGTAAGGATAACATTCACAAAAAGCTAACAGGGTGTAGGAGCAGTTTTCTTTGTGCATTGAATGGGACGTAATTGTCTACTAACCCATTAGACTTAAAAAGGTTCAACATCAGTGTCTCTGGACAAGACAAAGTTTAAAAGAAATCATATATATAGCAAATGATCAAATATGGGGCCTCTATTACCTGATAATGCAAAAAGAGAGAAGGCAGACACACCCATTCCATCCACACCCTGAGTTAGGGTACTAAAAACAGATCCCCTACATTTTATGCCAACCGATATATGGTAGTGGGGTTGGTAATGATAAACCAGGCATGGGACAGCACAATGCCTCTGACCATCTTTCGTGGGCTGTGGAGTTATATAGGCAGTGCACAGCCCAAGGCCCCTTGCTTCTTCTCCCATCCCCTGCAATGCAGGATGGGAGATAAATGGTGATGAATGCAATAAGGTAGTTACCTTTAGCACTGCCAGCCGCCCCCTCAGTGCCAGCGTCCTTATTGCTGAGTATATGGCATCTTACGCCAGTGCTCTGCCTTTGAAAGACGCATGGCGCTAGGTGGAAAATAACTTTGGAGGCTGCTCTGACATGTCCTCCATAGTGTTAATAGGCTGGTTGGGGAGATTAGTGGTTAGGGAGAACCAGCCTCTTCAGCAGTGACACTACAGGAGCTTGATCTCCCAAGAGGGTGATTAACCCCTGTTCTGAAGCTGAGGGACATGTACCTTAACAGCCTTTTCTTGCTTTTTTTTACCTCGACTTTTATCCACTTAATCCATTCAAGCATTTTAACTATTTTTGTCATTTTAAAACTCTCCATCTAACATTTCGCCCTTCCATATTTTTAACTTCTCCATCTGTTGTAGTTGCCCTATTTTTCTCAGTCTCCAGATGCCCCCTCAATTCCCATCCATTGTTTTACTCCGTTAACTGCTCGCTATTCATGTTTACGGGGATCTGACATCTACTGATCCCTTGTGTTTTCAGGTTGTAGGTAGATCTAGGGATTGGAGTTTTAGCTGTTTCCCTGAATAGTGACAACTGGATATTTAGTAAATTGAACCCTTAATTTGGGGAACATTGTTTTTTTGAATAAATCCCTATAGTAATGGGATCGTGGATTGGAGATTTTGTAGAGTAACATCTTGTAGATATTAATCCTTGCTGTCAGTTTCCATGTAGTTCCCGTCATGCTGTCACAGTGATGATTGTAACTTGAAACTGGGGGTTTAATGATATCCTGTAATTGGAGGATTGATACATTATAATTTAAGAATGTGTACTTAAATTAATAATGATTGCTGAATTTTATTTCCGTTACATTTGTCAAAACACACATAGTCAATTTCATGACATTACAAAATATTTCAAACATTACAAAGACGAACATAGTTCTGTAATAAAAAAAAGAAACAATGGTTAATTTGCTAAGTAATGGGGCTAACACTACCACCCAATGGACATTTGTGACAACTGTAGAAGAAAGAATAATTGGTCTAAATTTCATTTAACATACACTGTCATTATAAGTCAATGTATGTTCTTCTATAAATCTACTATAGGTCTATTTTATAAACAAAATACAACCACTGTCTTATTATCCAATGTGCAGTCAATTTAATACACATACATCCTTCCCTTAATTATTGTGTAAGGATATATGAAAATATACACCCAAATAAAAGCAAACAGGGTGTTTTACAAGTGCCAAAAAAACATATGCATAAGCATGTATGCCAATTTATAATACATTACACAGTTTCCTCTAACAACAGCCGACCAACAACTTATAGTTTTCAATAAGATGCAGCATCAAAACAGTCATGCACGTTTTGTCAAAAGAATGACAATCTTTTAGCTGGCTTATTTGTACAATGCTAACACTGTATTTCAGACTCTTTTAGAATAAAACTCAAAGTTCAAGACACCTTTGGTGTCCTAAACAACCTTTCCTTACTACACCTTTCCTTATCACCAGATACACTTGTGCACATCTAAAACACTGTGTATACTTCCTGACCTCATAAAACTTGTCTCCAGCGCATCTCATGTGCAGTGCCTGCTTTTTGGAATTCTAGTTGTTTCAAGTACTATTAAAAATGGCTAATCTGTCACCTTCTGATAACACCTTAGAAATTTCACCTATCAGAAGTGTATTGATCCTACTATGTCTTTTTTTCTTGTATGCCATTCTCTGTCACAACCAAGACACTCATTACCTTTGTTTTGTTATAATGATTGTGATTAGCCTGTTGGTGTAGATACTGTTGGTGTTGTACCATTAGAAGCACTGTAATTCCTTTTGGGATACTTTTAAGGAAATACAAAAATGGATATTGCTCAGCCTCAAAAAAGGTACCCAAAGAGGTCTGCAATAGTCGTTAGCAGGCCAACATTCATAAAAATAAAAACATCAGATCTGTCTTCTTCAGAAGTAAGAGATGGAGAGATACAGTATTTAGCTCCTAAGTAACAGATCTTTCCACACTACTTTGCTGGCAGTGCAAAAACAATGAATGAGCGCTAGACATGACATCATACAACTATGGAAAGAAGTGCAATGGACCGGTGAAAGACTCTCCACCCTTTCAGAGAAAACCAATGTCAGGTTTGATGAGCAGTTCCTAGAGTGGCTAGAGGATCCAAAAATGTTTCAGCCAGGCTCTTCCACTGAGTTTACTATTAAAGTGTCAACAGATTCTATACAGCTGAATTATTTTTTGGTGGTCAAACAAAAACATTCCATTCTAAAACATGTATGGTTTCTGTCCTCCTGTCTAGCTAGGCCAACTTTAAAGCAATTTGATCAATTTAACAAAAACCTGGAATTTCAAATGCACAGCAAACAAGCACTGAAGTAATTAGTAACACATTTAAAAGGACAAGCAACATTATATAGAAGTCTTTATGTGGTGATTCCTCTTAAGTCTCTTGTTTGCTTCCTCCCAATTGTTTGCCTGCTACAAATGACAGACCAATAAAAAACCTTTTGCAAATAGCTGTGAAACTCATTGATTCTGCTGTCTTTTTTTGTAAAAGTAGTTTTGCATGGTCCTTAAATTCTGTCTCTTAACAACTGTTTATCCCAAGTCACTTTGAGTCTGAAGTAAATAGTAATGATGCCTTGGGTTTCTGGAGATTACAAGACATTTGGGGCTATTTAAGAATATAATAGATGAGATTGTTATTTTTCCCATTACTGAACCTGAAGAGATGACAGATGCAAAGCAGTGTCATGGGGTTTCATAAGATATGTTCTTATATTAAACATACAACAATAAATTGCATACAATGAAAGCAATAAAACATATACAAGAAGGTGGCATTAAGGCAAGCTCTAGGCTAACACCCACACGTAGTTCTACAAAGACTACAACGACTGCCATGCTGGCCAGGAGCATTATTACTTCCAAGTAATTAATAGGTGACATGATATCAACACAAATGTCATTCTGAATGGGCGGGGACAGAAGCACAGAAAAAAAACCCTGATAATCTCTCAACCCACAAGAATTACATTTTTCTAGCTTTCCTTGTCCTCTGTGAATATCTGTAATACACCATTATATACTTTTGCATAGCGATAAAAGGTTACCTGCCATCCTCATACATTAATATCTTGCTAGGGTTTTCACTTTGATTTACTTTACTATGGTTTGAATGCATTATTGGTTGCTGAAAATGTGTACAATGAAATGCTAGCAGGTCATTTTGCAGGTCCCGGTTTCACACTCTGAGGGTCTTTCCTTTTGGGCCTGGTGCCTAAGAAAGGGCTGGCAAAGTTTTGTCTTATCCATTGGTTATCTTAGCTGTCTGGTTCCTCTGTCAAGGACAGGATAAAAAGAAAGAGCTCTTCAGCTGGCCAGGGAGGCCATCAGGTCGGACATCAAATCTGCCTTTTGTCCGCTTGCTAGGGATACAGTTCAAGACTGATTACTTTTATAATATGTGTCTGTCCATTGGCTGCACACTCTTTTGCTATGCCTTTGAGATCTTTACAACCTTTCTTGAGTAGGTGGTCAGGAAAGTCCTCCTGCTGCACTTCCTTGATGATTTCTTGTTCATTGGGAGTGCTGACAGGGGGAAATGTGCTTGGTTGCTATCATGCTTTTGGATTTCAGTGTTCTGTTGGTAGTGGATAAGACTGATGTCACCATAGGGTCTTTTCCTTTCTAGGTGTTGAAATTGACACTGAGAACATTTCAGCTACCACAGGTGGCTTGGTGCGCGTTGAGAAGGGTTTGTGATGCCAAAAAAGGTGCAGCTCAAACTTGTTTGGTCATTGTGGGGACACCTGACATTCACGTTCAGAGTTATGTCTAGTGGCAAGGCTTCTTGCAGGCTTTTGTCTCTTTCCATGGGGAATATCAAATGCTCTACCAGTACAATGGTCAGACTTGTTGACGGCACTCTGCTCTAATGCAGATCTGTTCCCTGATGCCTTGGGCTCTGTGTGCATAGGCATGTAGTTCAAGGGCCAGTGGGGTTCTGAAGCAAAGCTGAAGGATTGGAGGGGTTCTGAGCTGGTTTTCAATTTGGCATTCCTGTAGTTTTTGTGGCTTTGGTGGATTTATGTGGAGTGGAGCTGTAAAATCAGGACATACTCAAAGACCCTCCAATGTGGCTGAATTAAAACAATTCTGCCAAGAATGATAAATTAAATAATTTAATAATCATATAAATAATGGTATCTAAAGAAAGCCCTGCTTGTCCTGAAAAACAAACAAACAAACAAACCAATATATAACGTGTGTGGGTGCACTAAATGATAAATTACAGATAAACAGTAAAAAGCTGCAGTTTGTGTTTACTCACGTTGTCTTTGTTGTATGTTAAAATTAGTTGGATAATCTTAAATAGTAAAATGTAACAAGTTAGCAAAAATAGAAGAAAGTGTAAAGGTTGAACACTTCATCACAGCACCGTATATGGCCCAACATGTTATTTCAAAGGCATATATCAGACAGCCTCTGATCTACAGGATCTGATCTATACATTTATGTTATATTGAAATAAAATGAATATGATAATTGTGTAGCATTTTTTCAATGTAAAGAAAGGGTTTGTAATAAGCATATTAAGTCATAATGGTCACAATGGAATTTTGTGAAATGTTGGTAAAATATATATTGAACTGCTTTTATGGTTTGTATTTATTTTTTTAAAACAATCATAAGGGTACATGTCTCCTGAGGACTTATTGTTTGAATTACCTGTAGTAAAAGTATGGACTGCACTTTTTCTCAATTAATTTTCCATTCATTCACAAATTCTGTGCAGCTTACCCTGGAATGAAACCCTTCATTCTTCAAAGCGACCGGGTGACCTGATGCAGTTTCCAAGTAATGAGAGAAACAAAATCTGCTAAGATTAAACCCAAAGGAATCAGAGCTATCTTGGAATTTGCTGGAAAAAATAAACATTGCCACATTCTGAACTGCACTTTTTCTTCAGGAAAATGACCCCATACAAACTGTAGATTTCCAGGCCAGATAGTCCATTTTTGCAACAGAGTGTTCTTGTAGATCTATATGTTATATCTAATCAAGAACTGGCCAGGGTTCACAGACAAAAGAAACTATTGAGTTTAAAGTCAGACAACCAACAGTTTTCCCAAACCCTTTTAAATACTGCAAGAAAATCAGTTTTCCATATAGGAAATGTGGTAAATAAACATTAGACAGCCCTGACTCAAATGTCTATAAGGTCACACAGCCCATGTTTGAGTCTCTGTACGCATTAAAATCCATTAAAGAAAATCAATACAAAACATCATTAATAATATTTTCCGGCAAAAAAATATTGGCTTGCTTCTTTTAAGCTTTAAAGGAGCCACTTACCTGTGGCTAAATCCATAAATCTTGCTTCTGGTTCTTTTGGGGTGGAAGGAAGTTTTGGTGATTCACTTTTGGGCATGGATCTTTTAAGCTACATATTATGTATGTAAATGACAAATATCCTATAGAACCTAACCTTTACAAGGTTAGTCCTAGGCAGGGGCGTAACTAGAAGCCTCAGGGCCCCGGTGCCAGAATCTGTTAAGTTCCCCCCCACCCCCAACCCATCTACCCACTTCTTACTATCTACCCTATCCCTACGCCCCTCCTACTATCTACTCTCTCCCTCCCTACTCCCCTTCTCTGTCTACCCTCTCCCTCCCTACTCCTTCTCACTATCTACCCTCTCCCTCCCTACCCCCGTTCTCACTATCTACCCTCTCCCTCCTACCCTCTTCTCACTATCTACCCTCTCCCTCCTACCCAACCCATTCTCACTATCTACCCTCTCCCGCCCTTACCGCCCCTTCTCACTATCTTACCCTCTCCCTACCCTTCTCACTATCTAACCTCCCCTATCCCCCTCTCACTTATCTACCCTCTCCCCTCCCTACCCCCATTCTCACTGTCTACCCTCTCCCTCCCTACCCACCCCCCATTGTAGGTCACTTACAGTGCAGTCCTGTGGTGGGGGCGCGAGACCTCTGTCTCGTGTGGACGGCTTCACTTCTGAGCGCTGGCATATGACGTCTTGTGGCGAGACAGGCGCCTCACGCTCCCGCCACTGCAGTCGGAGCAGCGTTGAGGCAGGTGGCGGCGTGGCGGCAGGGAGCAGAGGAGACAGAAGGGCCCTGGAGTTCTGTCAGTCAGATGGGCCCAAGGGGTGCCGACGGTCATTTTCAGCAACTGCTCGGCACCCCTTGGGCCCCCCTGACTGACAGAACTCCATGGCCTGGTCGCAGTCGCAACCCCGGTAGTTACACCACTGGTCCTAGGACATATTGCAGCCTGGAAAGGGCAATAAGCAAAAGGTCTGTGTCTGGACTTTTTACTTTCACTGTAGTGTGGAAGCCTACCCCTATTTTCAAAAGCCAGCAGTATAATATCAACACTGTTATAATGTATCTTATTCTAGGGATAGCCAATCCTTAGGTGAAACTTTCTTTAAGATCCCTTTGTGATGATTTAATATCTTCATTTTAATACAGTTAAATTCATCATATTCTAATTTAGTTGTACAACAAAGACTATATGGTTTTGGTATTATAAAAATATATATACAATCACCTGATGAGAACATGCAAGGTATATCCCATACATCCCATTAAGGTAAAGCTTCTTTCACTATATTATTCATTCTCATCTCTGTTTCTTGAAGGTCTGCAGACCACGCAAGTGGAGGGAAATCTGGGTGCTGCCCTAGGTCAGGCCTAAGGCAGCCCCAAAGGTAAATACATCACTGCACAATGTAATATATTCTTCCACTCCCAATAATTTGCAGGGAATTCTGGAGGCTCATTTTTTTTCTTACATGTAGGTTTGGCAACAGTCACATGTACTTAAGGTTATTGTTGGGTGGAAGGACATCCCAGTTTTTAACACCTAAGCAGTTAAGGTAAAGCACGATTCCTTTAATCTTAAAAAAATCAAATGTCTGTCCAAGCAGACCTTCATAGTAGTATCCTCTACAGTTTGTATAGTTATTTTATGAAATAAGTGGAATACAGTCTTTGTGAACAGTGACTGTGATAGCATATCATATAGTGTGATATTATTCAATCAAACCTGATGGTTATTTGGTGGGTAGTCCTATCTCAGTCTCAACAGATCTTGTCAAGTGAATTCATGGTTTTGTACTTTCAATTTTATTTAAAAAATGTAACTTTGTAAATATTTATTGTAAAGGAGGAAGGGTCAGTTTGTTGGATCACTACGACAGAAGCTTTAGTCTTCACGACTTCCCCCTAAAGCTAATCGGTGCTTAGATGCCCCAAATATGTTCTGAGTAATTTAAATTTTTTGCTTAATCATGTTTTCTTCTGAAGTCTCATTTAACTTTATCACTGAATTAACTTCCTAATTACTGAGAGGCCAATTGTTGATAATGACCTATGTCATTATAATAATCCGTCTTCATTATAGTGATTATGGCACCCCTGCATGTTCTACATCTAATAAAATTAGTGTAACAGCATTCATTGGTAATACAATGTAGTTTATTAAACCTGAGTGGTATTTATAATTTTAATGACCGAGAGTACATAAGGCTTTAGATAAAGAAGGCACTCTGCAAACATGTTACTGAGTCATCTTTTTCTCTAGGGGTTCCTGAAGCTAGATGTGCCTTTTTTCATCTTTTCAGGTAGGGAGAAGAGTTCTTCCTTTAAGTTCTGTTATATCCCAAGGACACTGCCATCACTCCACACCCTGGTCTCTCTTACTTACTGTAGAATGGGACTTTAATGCACCAATGAAATGTCCTATTATAGGAAGCTTTTCCACTTACTGACACAAAAAAACAACAGAAAGAAGAACAAGAAACCAAGAATCGCATCTTTTTTAAGATTTCGGCCTCCTTATAGCAGCTGCTAGGACAGAATGAAAGCCCTGGACCAGTTCTAGCAGTTAAGTAGCTACCTAACAAGATGCAGGCTGCCATACCTGCCAACAGTCCTGAATTTCCTGGCATAGTCGCATATTTTGGGTCTTGTCCCGTCAAATTTGGGTTTGTCCTGGCATAAAAATACTGCCTATGCACAGTGCATTGTGTTTAACTGTGTATGTCTAAGACACATACAACCTAAAAGCTTGCAAATAAGCTCCTAACCACCCAGAATCTATACCAGGTAGCCCAGAGCTCAATGCAGCAGGGTAACGCAGATTACGTGACCTCACCCCCTTTAGCCCCCCCCCTTTGTCCCAGGATCCAGGAAGGAAATGTTGGTCAGCATGAATGCAGGTGAACCAGTAACCACTTAGAGAGACAAGTATATGTCAAGCCTGGACTCCAATCCAATAATAGGAATTCCCTGAAAGGTGAAATGGAGCACAGGCAAGCAAGTACCGTATTTGCTCGATAATAAGACGAGGTATTTTTCAGAAAAATAAACCTCGTCTTATAATCGGGGTCGTCTTATAATCAGACCTCAAATAGGTCTGACTATGAGACTAAGATCCAGATCCCCCGCAACGCAGGGAACCTGGATCCTCCTGTCTCCCCTCCCCAACTTACCGGTGCATCTGAGTCCCCGGTGTGTAGCCGGGACAGCATGTAGACATCTTCCCTGGCTGTCAGAGATCAGAGCTCCCCTCACTGGGGAATTCTCTCTGACAGCCGGGGAAGGTCTGCGAGATGGACGCAGACAACCCACGCTGCTAACCGCACTTCCTTCCGCGTGCAGCGGAAGTTGCCTACACGAATCACGTAGACGTATACCCGCTGCACGGGCCACAGACCGGGAGTCAGAAGCACCGGTAAGTTTTTTTTTTGGGGGGGGGTGTTAAATGGGGGTCATAAGGCATTTCTGTAGGCAGAGTGCTCTGTGAAATGCCTTTTAACCCCCTTAATGTCACTCTGCCCCATAAATGCCTTTTAACCCCCTTAATGCCGCTCTGCCTCCAGAAATGCCTTTTAACCCTCTATGCACCACTCTGCCTCCTGAAATGCCTTATACCTCCCTATATGCCAATCTGCCCCCATAATATGCCTTTAAATCCCCTAAATGCCAGAGTGGCATATAGGGGCATAAGGCATTTCTGGAGGCAGAGTGGTACATAGGGGTTCAAAAGGCATATCATGGGGCACAGTGGCATATATGGGGTTTAAGGCATTTATGGGGCAGAGTGATAATCCTGGGGGCAGATGTGCATAACTGGGGGGCAGGTTGGAAAATAAAAGGAATTAAAAAAAAAATGTTTTTCAATCATAGCTTTTATTAAAAAAAATAGTTTACATGAATTAACATTTACTGGTAAAACTCTTTTCCTATAGGGTTGTCTTATATTCAGGCTTTTTCTTTTTTTCCTAAATTAATATTCAGATTTTGGGGGGTCTTATAATCAGGGTCATTTTATAATCGAGCAAATATGGGTACTTTTATTAATCATGATATTTAATATTGCTAAAGTATAATAATTGTGTTATTAAGAGTTTATGAACCACCAGTACACTCTACAGAGCTGCAGAGGTTTTTATTTTTAATCCCCAACATTTCATTAAGTAACATGGTTATGTAGAATGTATGAATTGTGCTTTTTCCTAGATGATAGGTTTACTGAAATTGACAAAGTAGAGGTCAACATCACATTTTGCTAATCTGCTTTACCCCCATTCTTCATATTTAATGAGCTCTTTGTTGGAGTAATAGCCAATTTAAGGCACAGTTAACAATAATTGCTGTGGAAAATAGTCTTTTAATTTAATATTTATTTAATGTTCCTATTTTGATTAACAGTTTCTTCTTTATCATTTAGGCCATGCAAGCATAAATAATGGATAGAAAGCTCCCACAGGATATATTATCATTGCAGGTATGGATATGAACCAGTCATAGGGATTACCTAGGATAAGATACTTTAAATGTATACAATTCTGGTAAAATAATTGTTTTAGTTCTTTAATGAACCTTATCAGTGACAGATTAACTACTTTAAAACTGATTATATGTACCTCGTTTACAATTCCACGATTATTCATAAAACAAATCTTATAAACTCTACAGAAACCAATGATTAAAGATGTTGCTACACTTTGCCAAAACATTAATTTTAAGTGTTAAAGAAATACATCCCAACCGAACTGTTATTTTATTTTCTTCTGAGGGTTCAATAACATAAAAACAAACTTTTAAGAAGGTTAAAAGCCTATTGGCACCTGCTTTTGTGTCCTGGCCAAATTGTAGAATAAGTTAATATTGTGCTTGAAGAATTATTGAATAATGTTACTAAAACTGTTTTTTATTACAATTTAGCAGGGTAGGTGGAACAGTGCCTTTAAGTGAATACATATATCTGTTTTCTATTTGGGTTTATATAGCATGATATCAATAGATATAGGTAGATATAGCTATATATATATATATCTTGATAAAGGACTACAATGTAGTCTGAAACATCAACATTTGTATTGACCGTCGAATAAAAGATGAATTATCAGATGAAGTACACTATATGACCAACAGTATGTGGAAATGTAACCATCCCACCTCTATGAGCTTGTAGGACATCCCATTCAAAAACTCATTTGGAGTTGACACGTCCTGCAACCCCCCCCCCCCCCCCCAATGCAATAACAGCATCCACTCTTCTGGCAAGGCTTTCTAAAATATTTGAAGTATGTCTGTGGGAGGTTTTTCTAGTTTTTTCTATTGTAGCATAGTTTTTTAATCTAATATTACTAATAATTATTATGTTTTATGTATTTCTATGGTTTTAAAAGTAGCATCTTAAAATATATTTGGCAAACAACATGGTTGCTCAAAACATTTAAATGAAAGATAATAAATAGAAAGACCTTAATTGGAACACACAAATTAACTTGCAATGAGTAAATGCCGTACACAGGGTTAATTAAATGGACAGTGGCCCAAATTATTTGAGAAAGAGAAACACCAATTGCTACCCTACATATTTATATATATAAATATGGGAAGGGATCATTGAGGGTGCATTTCCTACATATATTAGTTTCCCATATGTCTTGCAGTAAAGTTTATTAACATTTAATATGCAGAAATGTGCTCTGTGCAAATGGCTTACAGAAATATCCACAGTTCAGGGAAAGAGGGCTTTTCTAGACTTAAAACACCTTTTTTTGTTGTTAAGGTCAAAGCAAGACCAAGGGACATCCTTGCTATGAAATTCTTTTCACATTCGTGACACAGTTACATGGTTCACATGTGCAATGCCAGTCTCCTAACCTGAAATGCGAGACCACATCCTGTTTTGCAGGTACAGTAGCTCTGGCATGTTAGAGCCCTGAGCAAATTTGGGGTTTTTCTGTAATAGTAACACATATTTTTTTTTAGCATATCTCCTAAAGTTAACATTGATAATAATCTTAATTGCAAGCTTGAGCAAGGTTAAAAACCAAAACAAAATATGGATCTAATTGTAGTTGCATTGAGCTGTGCTCCAGCAAGTTCAACTTGTGAAACAAAAGACCTTTAGGCTCATGCGGAACAGCTCATAATTGTTTGCCCCTAAGGGTTAGGATGAAAAGCAAGTCAAAAGATTTTCCCAAGTTGGCTCTTTATAGCTTCAATTTAAAGTGCTAGAAGTCTAGGGATATCCCTATCCATTGAATGCTTTAATAGGATGATTACAGCTCAATGTAACAACATGTAACAAATCGTATTATTTTAATAAATACTATTAGCAAAATAACCAAAATGATATTTTATTATATCTTATATATATATATATATATATATATTATATATATATATATATATAATATATATAATATATGTGTGTGTGTGTGTGTATGTGTGTGTGTGTGTGGGATGCCCTAACAAGGACAGACAAATGCTTATTAATGAATTGTAATAAAATCACAACTTTAGCATACAAATCTCTGGCACTCTAAAATTCCCAATTTCTTCTTTTTACAAGGGAACGAGCACAATGGCAAAGTATATATCTGGGACATACTGTATCTCAAAAAGTTGTAGGATCTTGTCTGTGAATTGGCAGGGGAATAACATTCTGTTTTTGGTATTGTGATGTTTTCAATATGAGTGTGGTTTTGTTTTTTTCAATTTGCATTTCCATTAAGAAATATATTTTTGAAAACCTATTTAATATATTTTGTTCATGTAACCTATTTACCAGTGACATGTACTTTGTATTAGTTTGCACTTTTCATACAGTCACTTTATATATATAATTGTGTATATATATGTGTATATTTATATGGCAAAGGTGATAATTGTTAACCTTATTTGCATGCTCCTACCCAGAATCCCCTGTGATTGTGGCAGCACCATGAGATGTCTGGCTTGTTGGGTGTCTGTAGATGAGTGTTTAATAATACTTCTACTACTATATATATATATATATATATATATATATTGTTTTTAATAACTAAATGACTTCTGGTTTTTATTGCAAAATATTATTAAATACAATTTTCATTTTAATCATTATGCAGCGCTGCAGGTTATGATGGAACTTTATAAATCAATCAATAAAGATAATAAGCTTTCTTCTAAACATGACCACTGTTATAACCAAAGCAAAAATGTCCTTCTGAAAAGCTGCATTTTTACAAATTTAGCCTAAAAAACAGTTCCATTAAAATTTTAGTATTTTTGAGAGAAGCACATCACGTAAAAAATGATTAGATTTTTTTGCGAATTATAATAATAATAATAATTTAGTTTTTTATTCCATGATTTGTCTTAAAGGCTAACTAAGAATTGTACCAAAAGTTAAAATATATTTCAGTATTGATATTTTTAGCAATAATACCTTTTCCAAAAAGCATATACATTTCCTGAGAATGATTCCTTAATCTAAATAAAAATATAAATTATCAACCATTGCTCTCTAAACATGCATTTTTTTTAAAATGTAATTAAATTGTTTAATTACTTGTAAATTTTGTTTAGTGGTTCATTCAGTCTTGTATAGAGGGTTGCAATGAGAATAATAAGATTAAGATTCCGTTCTTTCCATGATGCTTTTTCTGCCGATTGGAGGTGATCTCTGAAATACTGTATGTGAACTAGGAACCTATAAATATCTCTTGATCTCGGCTGCATAGAGTACTTGCTTACCTCTTATTCATAGTAATAGCCCCCAAGACACCTCAGTCACATAATAATGTGGGCACTTCAGTGAAATACTTTCCAAGCGCAACTGTGAGAGTTTTGTTTGTTACCGTGGGAGGAAAACATTCTGAATTGTAGTTTTTGTAATAACAATGTATGTACTGTAAGAAGCACCATGTCATGTGTTGGAGCTGTAAGAATAAAAAATAATAATACTGTAATGCCTGGTTTCGAGGTTCCGATAATGCTTTTGTACATTAAGCTCCATCTAGTGGTAGTACATTTGCATGTTTCAATTCTGATTCACTGCAGTCCTTTCTTACTGTTCTTTTTTTGCTGTTTTATTGACATTATGAATGGTCTATACATACATACCAGTATACATTTGTTTTCTTATACAAATAAGTGAAAAGCACAATCATGACAAAAAATATTTTTAAACAAACTGTCGTCTCCCTTCCTGTTCTATGTCTGTGCATAGTATTTTATTTTTAGCCGCCAGCCTTAGTGGGATAAGCCAACATGAAAAGGAATAGGGCAGACCCCATTTTCATACCTGGGAACTTTTGGGCTCCAAACCAACCAAAAGATTTTGGGGTGCAGATACATATAAGGGAAAAAAAAAACTTCTGGGCTCTGGCTACCCGGAGCCTTCCCTTTCGGGACGCGGCCAGGCCCCCCCACCGACGCGGTCCCGCTGATGTTAATGGGAGTTCCCTCTGACGTCAGGGGCGGTCCCGCTGATGGCAGCGGGCACCACCCCCATTTAAAGAAAAAATGGGTGGGGAGTGGGGCGTGTCAAGACCCCGTACCTGCGACCCGGGGGATTCAGGTCTTGAACCAGAGAAGCAGTGCTCACCCGGTAATCTCCGGGTCAAACCCGGAGAGTTCCCAGGTATGCCCATTTTATATGGTTTGAGTTGGTTCTGGGGGGCATGGGTTTGTGGGGTTTTACGTGGAGTCAGATAAGGCAGGTGTTGCAAGGCTGAGGCCCCTTTTGATACCTTAGCTTTGGGGAGCTTCCCTGAGGTTACCCTGGCCCAACAATGCTGTGCGGGGACGCCGGCATGTGAGAATACCAGGACAAGGGGATTTTTGCGCCCAGGACAGAGAGCTCCCAGAAGGAGGACCAATGTTCTAATGTTTTACCTAATGTTACACGATGTTGTACTAGGTTTTATGTACTTTTCAGCATTTGGTTTTATGCTATTACAATATGCTTTATGGTCATCTAGAGGTTATTCTAGATGTATAGTAATAATTACAATAAAGAAAAAACTGTCATTGTGTTTTGAACAAACACTTTGGCCTTGTTAACCCCACTTTTGCCTCTGTGTGTTGTTTTACTAAGCATTAGGGGGATGCCAGACTTGGTTCTCCCTCTGTCATGAAAGAAAGTCCTTCCTTTTAGGTCCGTATTCTGTCTAACGTGTGCTTGTCTAGTACAGCGCTATAGAATATGATGTTGCTATATAAAACAATAAATAATAATCACCATGGCAGCAGGTTATTATGTGCACATATACTGGATATATATATTATATATATAATATATAGTATATATATAATATATATATATATATATATATATAGCAATTCAGCCCAAAGTGGATGATAGAAAGGTTGAATTGTCAATTGACTTAATCATAGCTACTCATTCAACTCAATGAAGAATGGAATGCATCTTCTAACCACTCAGGACTGCTGGTTCATGGGAGTATATAAACACGCTTCTTTGCAGCAGTAATTGGACGTGGTTCCGATTTGTTTTTTTGGGTTTTTGCGGCACTTTTTTTTTCTTAAACTATTTTTTTTTATTTGGCCCCTTTCCATGGGCTGAAGGTGAGCATTCAAGGTTGCAGACAGGTTGGAGAAGAGGGGCACTTACCAAACATAATTTACCTGTAAAACAATCCTAGCAATATTTTCCTATATAATAAATCAAATGGAACCAAGGGCTGCACAATGCTAAGCGACCGTCCAAACATGACTATAGACTACTAGAACATACTGGTGTGCAAGGCACAGAGTATCCGTATCATCATCCACACTGTGAATTACAGTAATTAGCTTCACTTCTTATTAGTTTTAAGTTTTGTAACATATATATCTTCATCTACCCACTTCTGGCCATAATATGCCAAATAAATGAACTCGATTAAGACAATATTGATAAAACTGACCCATTTCACCAACCAATGGAACCAGAAACCACATTAGAGCCCAGCTACATAGATAGACCTTATGGAACCTTGCAAACAGTGACAGTAGCCAACACCATGCATGATTTGGCTGCCCTAGACACACAACTTCTGTAAAAAGGACTACTACTTTCCAGGGACCTGAGCTGAGCCCCAGTACCATCTCATGACCGCTCCACCGAATAGGAAGCTGTGCTTTGTTTATTAGTACAGTCCTTCCTAATAAGTTAATTTAGAACACACACTGGGGGCCCGTGTTTACATAAACTGTCACACAAAGTAACGTGTGAGTGAGCCTTAGAGAAAGTTCTTTCTCTATTGCTCCATTATAAAAACGATTAATCCTGGTTTTGCGTTTCTTTGAGAAACGTCTGAAATTTTATGTGAAGTTCAGACAGAAGTCAACCATAGTAAACACATGGCAGACAGAATTAATAGGGATATACATTAAGAATTATATCTAACAACTTGGGAATTATTTAGCATGGTAACAATATGGCAATGTGTAGGTAATATTCTACATAAATTATAATAGGATGCATTCATTTTTTTGTAAATATAGGCTTGAGATTTCAAAAACATTCATGGTTTATTATCTGATGTGTCAAAATAGAAAAAATCATGAATGTGAGAGAATTTGGTTTCCAAACATTCTTCTGTCTTGTCTTGTACTGCTAATGTTTAAAATATGGAATTACAAATATAAATGTTTACCAACCAATTATTTACCAATTTATGAATTAGCCATAGTTAGGCAGGTGCATTTTGGGTCCCAATGATGTATTATGCCCTCTAATATATTTTTTGGAGGACATGCTTAATGGGGCAGTTTTATGTCCCATAAACCCCCAA
The DNA here is from genome assembly GCA_009364415.1 of Spea multiplicata. Lineage (NCBI taxonomy): Eukaryota > Metazoa > Chordata > Amphibia > Anura > Pelobatidae > Spea > Spea multiplicata. The sequence goes on from VKOC01017372.1 coordinate 20,151, forward strand.
CAAAAAGGATTTACGGCATATTAAACTATCCTTTAGTTACTCTTCTATGCATTCTTTCTCTGTGTAAAAAGAAACAAACAACGTACCTTAAACTAGCCATTCACTGGCAAGAAAGTGCTCTCATTGAAATGGGTATTAACAATTTCTGCAGATGAGCACATTAGCTGGCTTGCTGGCTTGCTAGTACGTATTATACCCAAGTACAAATTGGTTTATGTTGCATGATCACACCGTGCAATGCTGGCATTAAACGGTTTAATACTTTTGTCTTCAGTCCCCATTGTCTTTTGGGGACCAAATTAATCAAGATTGCATTTTTTCAACAGCACAGACCTAGAAACCACTTAACTGGCCAATCACTGGCAGGAAAGAGCTCTCATTGGAATCAATATAAGCATTTTCTGCAGATGAGCGCATTAGCTGTTTATATAACCAAGCGCATATCCCACAAACCAAGGGAGAGCAGATACATACCGTAATCGGCATACTGATAAATCCCTCCATACATTTGGAAGGAGAGAAAATAAGATGCACATTATAGCTGAAATATCCCTTTAAGGGTTTTTACTAAATATACACAGGTGCTATACACATCTAAGAGTAGAATTAGATACAAGAAGAACACACACACAATTTAAACCTTTATTGAGAGTCAAGGAGGCTAGTCATATACTCAAGTACAAATTTGTTGATGTTGCCTGATCACTCGCTGCAATGATGACATTAAAGAGGTTAACACTTGTGTCTTCAGTCCACACCTTCTTTTGGGGATCAAATCACAATCACGGCTGTGGTCCTATGTAGTACATGGATTAAAATAATTAAAAAATAGTAATAAAAAAAATCTTCCACAGTACTGACCTGGAAGTAAAAGGTGCCGCCAGGCTAGTTGCTGTCAGGTACACTCTGCAGAAGATGACCCTTTGCATCAGAGAGAGGGGTCATCCAGCTCATAAAGTTAAAAAAATACACGCACACATCATTATTAAAAATACATATTTTATTATTATTTTTACATTTTTATTATATATCTGATCACTCATTAGTGACATTTTAGGTCACTGATTATTGATCGGATACACAGATCAATGTCAGTTGCCTAATATTTTATTTTTAACAGCTTTAAACCTAATAAACTGTTACCTGATTTATGACTCTTTAAGGCACTGATCATTGGTCAGTCTCATTGATCATCAGTCCGTGACCTAATCTGGTGGGTGCATATTATACACAGGTGTGAATAATACCTGAGATTTTACTGTTTGTTGTTCAGAACACCGATAAATGCATGGGGGATTAAGGAGAGTGGGTGGATTTTTATTTAAAAATCACTACTATTTAAAAGCGGTTAACAGCCTTACCCATAGGTAAAAACCAAAAAGACAAAAATCCAAATTCCACGTGTAAAGTGAATAAAGTGTAAATAACAATAAATAAATAAATACTCCCCAAGATAGCAGCTTCCAAAAAACACTCTTCCTCAAGATGCTCAGCAATACAATAAGACAACCAAGGAGCGCATATACATGAGGAGAAAACAAAAACAACACTAATAGTGCAATATGTATATAAAATGAAAAATAAAAAAAACTTACAGTTATTGCAGGCACAACTATATCATAGTGTGCAAAAGTGCAAATAAAACAAAGTCCCAGCTCCACTGTATAAAATACTCTCTCGAAATAATGTCAGCTCTCTCGACGCGTTTCGCCAGTGCTATACTGGCTTCCTCAGGAGAAAAATTCAAATTTCGCATGTATTTGTGAAAAGCTTTGAGTCCGTGTTGCGATTAAATACAATTTCCGGGTTGCGGGCGTCCTGCATCATCGACGCATCCAATCCGGCTGTTCGTCTGCCGTCACGTCATTGGCGTCGTGTACGCGATTACATAGTCGCGTACAACGTTCTCCGGCTCCTGGTCTGCCCGCTCCCTACTCGAATTGGATATATATCCACACGCTCGTGCTTGCGAAATCGATAGGATGCCGCCACTATGTTCAATAAAAAGTCCATCAATTTATTCTAATCGCGAAATTGGTTGCGACGATGTATACTAAGTAAAAAAATAATAAAATAATATTTTTTTTTTTCTTTTCATTTTATATACATATTGCACTATTAGTGTTGTTTTTGTTTTCTCCTCATGTATATGCGCTCCTTGGTTGTCTTATTACCCATAGGTAAGGCTGTTTCTGAAAAATGTATCGCGCTAAGAAAGAGCAACATGCTTATGTTCTCCTGTTCTGTACATTGATATTAGGGTAAATGTATAGGACAAAATGTCTAAAAAATCTATTTAATTGAAATCTATTTAACGTTCCATATACAAATAATACAAATCAATTTTAGATCTGAAAATTGAAATTTATCAGGACATATGTCATCTCCTGTCTATTTATCACCTAGTTTATCTTGCTTTTACCTCCTGTTCCATGTTAGTGTTGAAAGATAATAACAAATCAACGGTCATCAAGAGAGCCACACTAATAAATGAGAACAGCATTGGGGTCAGCCAAATGTATGCATTCGGCAAATAAACAACCATCCTCTGTCTGCAGGCATTGTATTCATGCTCTTTGAGTTTTGCTTGGTTTGCTTATTTATTGTAAAATAATTGCATAAGTCAGTGTACAGTGTAAATATAACAGAGCAATCACCATGGAAACCATTTAAAACGGAATGTATGTACTATGTTTATTTCAGTTTATCACACTGAAGGTCATTCAAGGTACACATTTCCACTGCTCTGTTTCTTTGCTGAGGAAAAAAAACTTGTTTGACTATAATAAAGTCTTACAATCCCTTTTTAGGCTCTTCTGTTTATATAATGTTCATGTTTTGAAATAAAAAAGAAGGAAACAGATTTTTTTGTGAGTAGGGAACAGTTTGTTTTACATTTACTATGTATACATAAAATATTAGAACTTCAAATTAAGAGAAATCTGTAACCTAAAAAGTGTACAACAATGCGTATGGGGATTTGTATAATGGTAAAGGGGGTCTTTCAAGATAGGACACTTACTAGATACACTCATCAAGACAAAGTTGAGAAAAGATACACATTGAATGTGGGTGCAGTCCAAGGGCAGAGGGACAGTTGTTCCCCCAGCTAGTCCAAAGTTGCCCCCAAAGGGCTGGTCCAGGTCGCACCAGCCGTTGGACCAGCTCAGGGAGGCAGCAATGCGTAGGTTAAAAGCAAGGCTACTTGCACAGTGTGCAAGTGCCACAAAGAAAACTGCGAATAAGGAAAGCGTATGATGGAGAGAGTGAGTGAGTGAGTGAAAAGAGGGTATGAATGTATGTACAGTATGTTAGAATGAGAATGTATGTTTAAGTGTGTTTGCATGTAAAAACAAATGTTTAAGTGTGTGTGAGCATGAATGTGTAAGTGTGTTAGCATGAGTGTGTGTTAAGCATGAGTAAGCGTATGTTGGTATATGTATGTGTTAGCATGAGTATGTAAGTTTGTGTTAGTGTAACCTTTACATAAGTGTGCCAGTACATATCTTGAAGATCAAATTAGTTCCTTTAGGAAAATTAAATGGGAGATTTTTTGATTTAGTGTCTATTTTTTTTAGTCTGTGATCTACAGTGTATATTAAGTGTAAATATCTGTCTATTGCTTGATGATTGACTTTCGATTGCAGGACATTGATCCTTTTTTATTTGCTTTTATCTATTTTTATTCATCAAATTGGTATTTTAGATCTTTTAAATATCCACTTTTTTTGGTTTATTTATTGATCATTCATACTGATGAATTATAACTATACTGGTTTTATACATTAAGGGCTCAGTCCCACAATAAATTATTCACCTTGGTATTTATTTTTCTGACCATACTTGAAATATTTGTTTTTTATTAAATCACTATATCCACATAATGCACACTTAAATACCACCGAACAGCGATTGCACCAGCACTTTTGGCTATAACTGCCAGTGGAATCCAGAGGATTTACCTCACCAGGACCTAAAAACCTTGCGGCTCAAGAAGATTCATCTCCAGAGCGACCAGCACAACTCCAGGACACACAACAGATAAGCGGGAATTATCTACCCAAATGTGAGTGCATTCCATCCTTGCGTGTACAGTATTATAGAAAGATATCATCCTATGGTACGTTTCTGTTTTGCATGTGCCACGACACAAACGGATTGACACACACACACCAAGGAGTTGATTCTGGAAGCCTTAAAGGTCTTTTTTATTGTGAGTGTAACCTTTGGAGTATAACCCTGTGATTTCACAAGAATCCGAATATACTACACTATATTTGTTTTTTTCCCGTTTTTTTGTTCCTTTTTGAGTTTTATCAGATTGTGAACTACAAGCGCCCCTAGACAGAAGTCCTGCTTTATTGCTTGATGAAGCAAACCTATTTTTTGAAGGTATTTTCTTCCCTGATTACAAGCCCTGGTTAGTATGAGAAAATCATGACTTGTTATGTGTGATTATCTTGATTTTTATTTTACTTTTTTTTTTTTTAGCTTTTTGTGCAATATATAAATTTCTATACAAAAGTTTAAAACTACATTGTTCACATTTTTAGCAATTGTAGACAGGTCAGGTGTTGTTACAAACCCCAAAAAGAGAAACATTTCCAAATCACAAATGAAATGCAGCGTACAAAAGTGACAGTAGAATAATAGTGCGGTATTACCATTTAAACTCATGCAGCATATTATAGTCTTTATTGTAAGTTCTCTAATAGGATTAATATGATACAAGGAGAAATACAATTTATGAAGGAATTACATATATGATCCCATTACTGGTAAGCCATTCCTCTTTTTTGAAAATGTTACTTCCTTCAATGAAGTTAGTGTTGTGACCGCAGTCCAAGTACCATGAGATATCAAGGGTTGGTATCTGATTTTAGAAAGTATGAAGTCCTCCCAATGTGTCATGGGCTTACTAGCTTGTCTCCTGGAATGCCCATTACTATGACTCTAGAACTTTATTAAAGTGCAAAGCATATTGTTTTTTTCTACAACAATTAGTGTTGATGTAGTAGAAGTGTAAAGTGCAAACATTTAATTAGTTGTCACACTTTTGCCACTTATTATTTTTTTTTTTTATCCTTAGAGCTGGGGCAGCTATATTCGGACTCTAGTCACCTAAAATGCTTCATCAGCTACAGCCTTTCTGTCCTTCTAGGTGCATGTAAATCCCTTTATCCAGAGTACCAGCCCAGTCATGTTTTTTCTCTGACCAGCTCATATAATGCAAAAAGCTGGAAGAGACAACTCTAGGCACCCAACCTAGTAGGTTCCCAGGTGTGCCCATGTTCTGCTAAGGCTTCCCACATCTATTGTATGATTTGACTTATAGCACCTTATTAGTTATGGCCTGTTCTAATAATGCAACTTGATGGAAAAAAACAGCAAAATAGGGCTTAAAATTAATGATGCTCGCAGGACATATAACAGACACTAAACATGTTTATTTTGATGAATGTTGCATTCCTTCTTGTATCACAATATAATGAAGTGTATATCTGTTGAAATTAGATTTTATTAGTGTCAGCATTATTTTGTAAACATTATTTATGCAAGTTTGCAAAACCAGATGTGCGTATAGAAGACTTGTTTTACCCTTCTATATATATATTTTATGTGCAGAAAGGCTTAAATGAGAGTTTAGGGTATTCTCAAAGAGACAGCTGCAGTTCTGGTCTTTTGGACAAAGAGCCCTGACAATTTACTGTTTGTGCTGAACTTGTAGAATGATTAGGCCAGTCTAGGTTTTTCTACTCATCAACTGGCAACTCAGAAATTGAGCTACACAATACATCTGTAAAAAGCTAAAATTGAAACATGTTCAAGTGCACTACATGTATGATAATAAACCCATTCGCACCTCTTACGATGTACTGGCACTCCCTTGAAAGCTGCAATCAGAGGTTTGTTGGGATGTACCAGTATGTCATGACATTGTTACAGCTGCACTGAGATAACACCACAAGGTCACTGGAGGATATCCGATTCCCCCCCCTGCAGGATGATTGCATGCATTGCCACCACATACAGAGCTCTGCTTGATAATCACAGTGTGATCAGCACAGACAGATCAGGAGGAAGAGGGGGAGAAACAAAGTTTCCAAAAAAATGAAACAAATTTAAAAAAAATAAGGAAAAAATAATTAAAAAATAAATAACAAATAACATTTATTGTGAGTCCAGTTATGTCACCAAAAGGCCACACTCAAGCCACACTGAAGTGAGAACAGTGCAGAAATAAACAAAAAAGAAAATAACATGAACATGAAACTCAGAGGCAAGGATCAAGAAAATGCCATTCATCTGAAGCACTAACTGGTATCACTTGTAGCAGCACTTCCAGTAAGCTTCATCTTTGGAGCCACTAACTTGGTTTCATCACAAAGGTTTCCATTGCACGCTGCTGCATGTGATGGGGCTATATAAATCAATGAATAATAATAGAAGTGCTCATTATTAAGAAGAGCACATTATTTCTGGTAGTTCTTGTCCACTTCACTTTTCTTCCTCAGAAATGCTTCCATGCTCTGTCAAGGACGACATATTTCCAAGGCTCCTTTACAATGACGGCTTCCTTAGATTCCTTAGATTACCCCATGTAATCCTTTTTAACATGAAACAGTCCACCAAACTATTAACAGCTATAGAGTGGTGCTGCTGCTTTCACAAATTCCTTTAGTTCACAAATACCTAAATGATATAATGGCCTCTTAAGTCCATGAAATAACTAGTTATTTATATTAACTATGATCCCCACAAGCACATTTGTTTTCCAATATGATTTGGTTTTATGAATACTTTACAACAAATTTGATTCTGATGGAACAGAGGAAAACAATGCTCATGCAGAGATAAATGTCAGCGATATGGTATAGCTGTCCTTTTGTCTCTGCTTGTGTGAGTGCTTGTGTGTGCATGCATTCCTGTCTTCTCCCTGCCCCCAGTCATTATTACAAAGGAACTCATTTTGTGAATGAACTGTGCCTGCCTCCAGCAACACAGCTTTACCACATGACTTGTGATCATGTATTGAATTCCTGCCCAACTGGGAAAATAAGCCTTTGGAAAAGGATTCTTCATTGATAGGCAGGGCCTGCTGGGACATAGTCTGTTAACCATCCTGGGAAGTTAAAGCGTGTATGCCCATCCTCTTAAATTAAATCAAACAGGCCACTCTGTGACCAGTTAAAGAGTCTGTTGAAGGATTAGTTCAGGCACTGTTATTAAGCTTTACGTGTCAAGGAGTCTGTAATATACAGCACATCATTACTTAAAGAGTTAATACCCACACTACAGAAAAAAACACATCATAATAACATGAATAATACATAACTAAATAGGTACTTGTCTTAGATTCAACATAGTCATATGCCTATCCCATTCATATTTAAATTCTCTTACTGTGTTACCATACAATATTTCCGCTGGGAGACTGTTCCATTTATATACCACCCTCTCAGTAAAGAAAAACTTCCTTACATTCCGTCTAAGCCTCTGACCCGCTTATTTTATATTATAGTGTTTGTTCTATTATATCTTCCCCCTTTTCTACTTCAAACTATACATATCGAGATCCCTTAGTCTTTCCTGATATTTTTTATCCTGCAAAACCCTTCTATGAACTCTCTCCAGAATGTCAATATCCTTCTGGATAAGTAAATTATTATCAGAGATCTGTAAGGTGGCAGAACCACTATTTTATTATTATTATATTATATTATTAATTATATATTATTATCTTTTCACCTATATTAGTTGCCAACGTCTTAACCGCAGCGGCTTGAATACCTAATACATAAATTCAAGGGGTATGACAAGATGAGAATTGACAGACTAAGACAAACCGATACATTAGGTGGAGAGAGCCCTGCTCGCAAGCTTACAATCTTGAGGGAATGGGGTGACAAACATAAGGCACAGAGAAGGTAGTGTGGTGGTTGTATCAATGACAAGGAAGTCCTAGCAGCTAAGATGGTGCGGCTTCTCTGAAGAAGTGAGTGTTGAGATGTTTCTTGAATGTTGGGAGGGAGGGTGAATGCTGAAGGTTCGGTGGAAGTAGATTCCAGAGATATGGGGCAGCCCAAGTGAAATCTTGTAGACGGGAAAACGAAGAGGTGATAAGTGAGGAGGAGAGCCTTAGCCCATGGGAAGAACGTAAGGATCAATTAGAAGAGTATTTGCTAATGAGGTCAGAAATGTACGGAGGAGCAGTATTATGGAGGGCCTTATATGTTAGTACCAGGATTTTAAATTTAATTCTAAAGGTAATTGGGAGCCAGTAGAGGGTTTCACAGACTGGGGAAGCAGAAGAGGAGCGGAAGCTAAGCCTAGCAGCAGCATTTAGGACAGACTGCAAAGGAGAGAGTTGAGAGTGTTGCAGTAGTCAAGATGGGAAATAAGTGAATGAACCAGAGTTTTTGTGGATTCTTGGATGAGGAATGGGCGGATGTTTTTTAGGTGCAAGCAGCAGGATCTGGCAACCGACTGAATGTGAGGGATGAAGGAGAGGCATCGGGCCTGGTTAGTAGGACATGAGAGATGGAGAGAGACAGGTAGATTTTGGTATCATCTGCATATAGATGATACTGGAGGCCAACTGAGTTGATTAGTTGGCCAAGAGATGAAGTATAAAGAGAGAACAGCAGAGGGCCAAGGACTGAACCTTGGGGGACGCCAACCGTGGAAGGGGTGATGATGTCTTGACAGAGAAGCTGACAGTGAAAGACAGATATAAGGAGCTGTATCTCGAATGCTGGTAGAAGCAAGTGAGTCAAGAAGAAGGTGGTGATCAACAGTATCAAAATCAGCAGCGAGATCCAATAGAATTAGAATGAAGAAGTGACCTTTTGCTTTGGCAGACAGCAAGTCATTGGAGACTTTTGTTAGAGCTGTTTCAGTAGAGTGAAGGAGTTTAAAACCAGACTGTAGCGGGTCAAGAAGGGAATTCGAGGAGAGGGAGTTAGTAAGGGGATTGTACACAATCCGTTCAAGCAGCTTAGAGGTAAAAGGAAGCAGAGCGATAGGGCGTTACTGTACAATTTAAATGGAGCAGTTAACAAACACATAACAAATATAGAATAACACATTTACACAAAATCTATAAATCTGGAAAAGTCGCATAGTTAACCCTGTGCTCTACGATGTGCCATCAGAGGCTGGAGGAGAGTAGTCTATGCAAGTGTGACAAGAAGAGTTGAGTTGTCTCAAAGGGCATTTAGGCATTTGCCCCTGGCTTGGTCTTCATTTTTGAAGCAGAGCAAATCGAGATTCTTTAAATTGAGTCACCCAACATGACCCTGAACATTGAGTATGTGCTCAGTGAACGCAGTTAAAATAATCTTATATGGATGCTAAATAGTGATAAGGTAGCTTGCACACGAGGTAGCAGAAACCTATTTAAGGCATTACTTGGTTTCTATAAGAAATTCCACTGCTTGTTAGACCCTTAAATCTTTTCACGCAAGGCCCTTACATTTTTTAAGCTGCCCTTCAAAATAGTTTGTTACAGATTACCACACTAAATCAAACAACAACTAGAATAAACTATACAATCTGGGCTCACAATTCTGATTACATAGATGCTTAACATAAAACAGGCCTTTAATGGGATATGTGTGCTTATGCCTATGTACATGTAATTTTTCACTTTTAAATCACTATACACTTGAGTATGTTTTTGTTTGAGTTATCCATTTTGTTACACTATATAGGGTATGTTGTTCTATTAATTATTTTACATATTTTGACTCACGTACATGCATTACACAGGAAAATACCTATCGCAAAATCATGACTTTATTAGTAGATAGCATGGTAGCACACAAATGCAAGTAGAAGCAGAACGATTATCAACACCACATGTTTATCCTAGCGCTTAGACTGAGAGCTATTGTAGCCTTGAGGAAAGAAACGGAACCACTCAAAGGAAATCCTTCATGTGCCTTCATACATACACTTAACAGGCAGGTCTGCATCATATATCAAAGCAGAATTCTACCACCAATAGGGAGCCTGCCCACTTCATACAATACATCAAAATACTTGGATCCAGATTTACAAAGTCCACGACATGGCTATCCGCACTGCGTGTTCAATGTACTTATACCTTTCGATTGTATCCAGACAGAGGTCCACGTAATAACTTTCATGTGTATTATTTTCGATGACCTCGGAATAATTGGAAACACAACCATGAAGAACACATCTCGAAAGGAGGAAAAAAGGATGCAATAAAAACCAACATTGTATAAATGCCATTGCATAAATAACTTTGTTATACCTGTTCTGTGATACAGTCAATCATTATGCATTATAAGAAACACATACACAATTATATGGAAGTTGATTTTACAGGGTGTAAAGGTAAGTTCAACTGAAATGTGTTAGACACACACGCATGAAATAGGCGTAGAACTTTCACACTTTCACATGGTATAACATTTACTTGCCGTAGTCTATTATGTCAGAGCAGATGAAATGGGAGACAGAAACCCCATCAAAATTGTTTTACACAATATTTCTTCCCCCTGGCCGCATTGTAAAGGCTGTGATCAAAAAGCCCCTGCCTCTTTATGTGGTGTAAAAAGTGACTTTATTGGAGTTTTACTTCAAAAACAATACATTGTGCAACAGGAATTCCTAAACTTATGTTTTTGTTTAACAGTACTTTAAGACATTGAGCGCAGTAATTTCCACTAGGCTCTATACAGTACAATAAAGAGGGATTTGCACACCAGATCGGAACAGCTTCTGACCCAGGTTTATCTCTTGCAGCTAGCTTGCTGCCCCAGGATACCATCCATGGGATAAGAAAAGTGTTTGTCCATACTAGGAATGTTACACTTCTTCTAGTAACTAATATATATACTGTAACTAATATAAAACCAGATATCATCTAAATTATTGCTAAGACGTTTGGCACTCTTCCTCAAACTGTAGTGTTTAGGTTTGTATGTTTAAACGGTTAAATGGATAAGGCAATGGATGTGTGACACGATACAGAAGGTTGTAGTTAATGGTTAAAAATCAGAAGGACTTGTTTCTAAACCTCATGGATTGCTATTGGAACACATATTTGTTACTTCACTGAGATAGTTGCAGGTAAGGAGAACAGCAAGTTGGTAGGGGTTAAATCAGTGAGTGAAACAGTTATGGAATTAGCGTACGGCTACAACCTTAATTTCCAACATTTTACTATTTATAACTTGCATTGAAAATGTGTAACATGAATAATTATTGATAAAATCTAGATTTGTGTGTTTCTTGGACTGTGTACTATGAAGCGAGACAATCCATGCTTATCATCACAAAGATCCCATACATGGTGATCAGTAACGAATAATACCAAAACACACTTTCAAACACAGTTTAGGAAACCTCTATAATCCTTCCTAAACTGGGTCCTTTTTGAATCATGTACATGCCTGGGGAAATTCCAGGGCTGTTGCCTAGGGTTTCCCATTTCCTGCATTGTCTGCCTTTGCCTCTTCTTAGCTATCTACTTCTATATTTCCAAATATAGCCCAATTGTGAGGAGGGGACAGGGCCCATTTCACTCAGTTGAGAAATAACTGGAAGCAGTATGGGGATGACAAAACCCTTAAGGGCCTCCATTTTGGTCTGTAAATTAGTTTAGATTGTTAGTGAAGATTGGGCATCTGGGACTTTCGGTGCAGATCAGGCCCCCAGGGGCCGTCCATGTGAGGAGGTTGATGCTCAGCAGATACTGTGAGAGGGCACCTTAAACCCACCTGACAGATAAGCCATGCTGAAGCACTTTCATCACACAAATCAGCCTCAGCCATCCAGACCATCTCAAAGGCACTCCAATGCACACTTGAATAACATTGACACAAACTCATAGATACTGACCTGTTTGACACTCTGAGCACACCCAGCCACAGTGATGCACACTCAAACATAAAAACAACAGCCAGAACTGACATACAAAACACTCAGCCAGATAAATTTGGCATGGCAGTGCTTCCTTTGTAGCACAGTGTCTCCCGAGCCTGGAAATGTCTTGAACTCACGTCCTGGCTCCAGAGTTTTGATGTCAGAGAGAGAGAGGGAGCAGGGTCCAGGATGGTCCAGGGTGGCCAAGGGGTCGACTATTGTGGCTGTTTTCTCGTACACTATTGACATTGGGGCACGGTGGGGGTTAGCGCTAGGGTGTTAGGGGGCCTGCTGCATTGAGGGATATATGGGGGTTGAGTGTATAGTGGGGATTTGCAGCGGGGGTGCTTATCTGGGAAGTTTTTAGATGCGCTGTCTTGGGATTCTTTGCGGGTTACATTACATTGTGTTTGTTTGGCGCTGGCAGATTCTGTAGCAATGTTGCAATCAGGGGTGGTGGAATGGCTTTAGGTCACGGTCATTGACGGACAGCTGCAGGCGGTGTTTCTGCTCTTGCGAAGGGTCAGTCTAGTTTATTGAGTGGGTTGTCCGGGCAGCGCTACACATCCTTGGTTTGTCGTGATGTGAAGCTGCGGTTACCTGGGTCACTTGCATTCAAGTAAGGTCATACTGGGGAAAACATCACTTTTACTGGGGGTGTTTCTGATGTAAGGGTGCAGGTTGTCAGTTGATTTGAGGGGCGGCAGGAAAGGGGATGTTTCTAGGTTGTTTTTCTGAGGTGTAGTATGTCTCCTGAGCTGGGCCCCTAGGTGGGCTGTGGATCATCTCAAGATGGAGGAGGAAGGCAAGAGGGATGTGGGGTATTAATGAGGTGGCTTGTTCTTGCTTCCTTGTGGAGGCATCCGTGAGAAGAGGTCAAGGAAGCGGGTGCCGCAAGTTTTTGACACTTTCGGTGATGGGATCTGTGTGACTGCAGTGAGTGTTATTGGAGGGAGTCTCCTGACAATTGATCTGTTCTGTTTGTCAGGTTGGCTGTATGGGGGAAGCGTTTTTGGGGGCGAGGCGGGGTGTTTCGTTGTGGAGAGCTGTTTTGTTTGTGCCTATGGATAGCTGTGGGGGACCAAATGGTTCCACCATAGTGATTGAAGCTGATGTTGGCTCAGATGTCACTGGTGGGGTCTCAGGGAGTTTTTGTTGACCGTGGGCATGCCGGTGTTTCTGGGTGCCAGGGGGGTCCATGCCTGGTCCTACGGCTTCAGGAGGCCAAGACCGGAAGGGACAGGGATATTTTGGGGTTTGAGACAGGGCCACGTGGCTACCAGGGCTATGCTATTGAGGCTATGCGCTGTGGAGTCGCTGTGTTTGTACGCGGGGGTTATGCTCTGGTTTGAATAGCGGTCGGCAAGGTGGTATGTACTACGTGGTCCAAGGTGATTTAGTGGGGCTGCAGGGCGAGCCACCCCCTACTTTTTTGGGAGGCCCTGTCTGATTGCCAGCAGCTCCTGGTATGTCTAGCAGGTCGTTGTCTTTGAGGTGGGGTGGCGAGGTTAGGTTTCTTTCCTGGATTCTTTCTGTTTGGTGCACCTATTCTGAGCAATTGGGAACTTCGCATAAAGGGGGGTTTGCTGGAGGCGGCTAATTGTCATTGGCGGTTCATTTTAAGGCAGCTGCCCTTCATTGGTTGATGCCAGAGGAACCCCCTGCCGGCGACCAATAGAGTCGCTTTTACAAACCTTTAAAATTTGAATCCTGGCGCCTAAGCCATTGGTCTGCCCAGGCTGAGTTGCTCTGAGGAGTACTGCCCTTTGCCAGGGGGCTCAAATCCCGGTTCCTCACAAGCCAAGTTTCTAAGAGTGGTTGTCTGAATCTGAGAAATACCAGAGGAGCCGCCTGCCGCGACCAATAGAGTCGCTCTTACGGACCTTTAAAATCCTGGCATCAAAGCTGCTGCTAACCGTTACCACATTAGCCCTGTATTAACCCATGCTAGAAAACTGGCAGAACACGAATATTCGCCCCAAACGAACACTGGAACAGGGTAGACCTTTAGGTGGAACAAGTCAAATGGCATATTATTTAAGTATGTTAAAAGAATGTTCGAGAGTGTGGCAGCTGCAGTTTAATAAAACAATGCACTTGGGGCTGAATATCTCACATCAGAATATAGCACTGAGGACAGAAGAGACTGACTTATGAGTAATTATCTGATGACTTAAATGTAAGCAGGCAACGCAATCCCACATGGGATAAGACATAAAGCTATACTTAATGCATACTTAGGACCATACCATGGAACATGGGGGGGCAAAAGGTGTGACAGTGGGATGGACATGAGGTGGGCTGATGGGAGGGGCATGGAGGCAAGATTTCTCCCCCAGGTGAGCAGTACCTAGGTTCGGATTAGGTATGACCAAAAACATTCTCCCATTATACCAACATTACACCTGGAAACTCTGGGTGAAACTATGATCATACAGATCATACTAGATGATACAGAACACAGAAAGGGAGGCCTAACAATGGCCAGAGACAGATTTACCTCTAAGCACAGTAGTCATGTGCCTAGGGTGTCTTGATTTTAAGGGAGCTGCTGGAGACAAAGTGTTGACAATGCCCTTTCACGCTTCATCTAACTTTCCACCCATTTGTACATATAACCCTGCTCTTAAACGATTTTATAGTTTTTTTAAACATGGAGTTTACAGTGGTCTTTTATTATAAGGATACCTGCAATATACAAACTACCCCTATTCACGTGTGGTATTTTTAAATAGACAGACCTTAACCCTCTTCTAGGGCAAAGTCTGATGTCACTGATATATATGTAGTAATCAAGAGCGCCAATTTGTGTTATTTTATATCTTAGTAAAATCCATCTTAAATGGACAGAAATAACATCAGAAGTACTGGCAATAATAATCTTGTATCCTAATTTCAATTAATTTTCTGAAAACAGGGGAGTTAACTCTTTAGGGTCATAGTGAAGTGATAAATAATTATTTAAAAAAGGTACAAATAATTTTACGTGTTCTGACAAAATGTACATCTGATATCGTTTCTGTTGTTTTCTATCTTATTCTAAAGCTGTATTTTGGAGAAAATCCAGGAACTGACATTAATAACCTATTTACAATAGAATTTTGTCCTTTTATGTTTTGGAAAAAATAACATGTATTAAAAAATGCATTATAGACATACATTAAATGCTCTTAGTACAAGCCTGTTTTGTGAAGTAAATAGTGCCAGAACATTCCCCTGCAAAATCAATCATCACAGCTGCCATGTGAGAAGACATTTTATCCTCATGTGCTCTGCTTCTTATAGTAGACAGTTTGTATAGCAATAAAAATACTGGCTCACTTTTTCTCGCACTCGTTTTGACATTTGTACTGCAATTTTAGTTTTGTGAAAGCCGTTTAGGTGAGAAACACAAGATAAACATTCCATACAAACTGATAAAACTCATGTAAAATACCATAAACACAACCTATAAAGACTTTTAAATATATATATATGTATATGTATTTTTTATGCTCTTGTTTCACATTTTAACAGTTTGATTATAATGTGTAACCTTTTGTGACATAACATTTTTATTTTTGTTTCATTCACTATTAATGAAATGGTTTTTCTGGTCACACAGTGCAACCACCATGGATGTCAAGTTCTAGTTATTGAGACCCTTACACACAGAATAAAGATGTGATATCTTAGGCTGTTACCAAGAATTTCCAATACAAATAAAATTGGCTTTGGCATGTTTCTAAAAAATACAAGTAATTCCTTAATAGTATAAGGGACATTATGTTAATAATGAGTAAATAAAATCCCTTATCCTTTTCTACAACACTGATCTACAAGCGCATAAGGAAAAAAAGATAACATACAGCATGTTAATATCCAGACAGTATACAAACAATGATTTTTTATTATGGCCTTTTTTTGATCTATATGTGTATAAATATACATACAGTACCGTGCAAAGGTTTTAGGTATGTGAGAAAAAACGTTGTAAAGTTAGAATGATTTCAATAGTTTAATAGTCTACTTTAATCTTAACAAAATGCAACGTGAGTGAACAGAAGTAAATCTAATTCAAATCAATATTTGGTGTGGCCACTCTTTGCCTTCAAAACAGCATTGCACAAAGTCAGAGGTTTTGTAGGGATATAGTTGGGTATATGATTAAATAATTATACTAGACAGGTGCTAATGATAATCATTTTAATTTTTAGGTTGAAACATAATGAATAACTGAAATAGAAGTGTAAGAGGAATAAAACTGTTTGAGAAACAGCCAAACTCACCAACAAGGTGAGGTTGCTGAAGGTAGCTTAATGGACGTTTAATGGCATTTAAATGGCAAGACTTAGCACAGCAACAAGACACATGGTAGTTATACCGCATCAGCACGTTCTCTCCTAGGTAGAAATTTCAAGGCAGACAGGGGTTTCCAGATGTTCTAACCAAGCTCTTTTGAAGAAGCACAAAGACACAGGCAATGTTGAGGACTGTAGATGCAGTGGTTGGTCAAGGAAACGTAGTGCAGCAGATGAAAGACACATTATGCTATCTTAATTTTCCAGTTAGAACATGTCCAGCGGTGCCATCAGCTCAGTATTGGCAGAAAACAAAGTGACCCTGGTACATGCATCTACTGTCTGGAGAAGTCTGATCAGAAGTAGTCTTCATGGAAGACTTGAGGCCTCTGACGTGAAAACAATGCCAAGGGACTCAAGTATTCATGAAAACACAGGAACTTGGGAGTAGGTGATCTGAACTGATTTTAAATATTTGCCTGTAGCAAAACGGTACAAGAATGAGTATTTCCAAGCAGCAGTGAAGCATGGTGGATATTATTTGCAAGGTTGGGGCTGCATTTCTGCAAATGGACTAGGAATTTTGGTCAGAGTTAATGGTCTTCTTGGCACAGAGAAGTACAGTTAGTTACCATCATGGAATAACATACAGTCAAAGTCTTTGAGAACGTCATAAGCATAAAGGACAAGGAGTCCTGGAAGTAATGGTATGGCCCCCACAGGGTTTATATATACGTATATATAATCTTTGATGATATATATAAAAGCAATATAGAATATTCAACTGACCAACATCCTCATCTCAGAATTCCTGCTTGCATAAGCTCAACATGACATGCTAATGTTCCACTAAGAGGGGGAGTATCATACTTCTTAATTAAAAAGGCACCGTACGAATGTCTTATTGGCAAGGGAATGGGTCTTTGCATGATATAGACTACAAAGTGAATTTAAAGTGAATTACGGTGCAGGTTAAATCCAGGGTGTTCAATGAAGGGGAATTATGTTGCTTTGGCAGATCACTGTAGATGTAGGTATTGATGTAAGACACTGCATGCTGTGTTGGATACTTATGGAGATGGAATTTGTCAAAATGAGGATAACATCTTAGCATGGAGTGGAAGTGGACAGGAATTCCTGTTCTTCTAATCCCCTGCCTTTTGTTTGACCTTGTCAACAAAGCACCACTCAGTGTTTTTATGTACAATTCCCATGGTCTGGGATCCACTGTATGTGAAGGAGATAAATTATTCATGTCATCTTATAGGGGCAATAAAAAATGATTTAGGAGAGGGAGGGGATTTTGTTACCTCAATATGAAATGGCAGACTGCATTAGAATTTGGAATCAGACCAGCAATAACAATTTACAACATACCCATTAAATGTCAAATAGTGATACATTTTCTGTCTTTGCTAAAACATATTATAATGCATGTACAATTATGATATTTTTTCCATGGGAAATTAGAATATAACTTATTGTAGTGGTCTGTATAAAAACCAGCTGTTTCAGTCTCTTTCTGTACAGTCATATAACATATGTAAAATGTATCCTTACAAAATGATCACTTTTGTTTTAGGTATTTGTCAAAATCAAACTGTGATTTAAAAATGTTCTATTCCACATTTTAGCTCAGGCGTTAGCATAAATGTTATATTAATTACGATCTATGTGTTTGCATCACATATACCTGTCTTTTCCTACCCTTTGATAAATATTATGACTATTTCTATATATATTTTGTATATATATATATATATATATATGATACACATATTTTGTAGAACACTATACTATCATTACTATTGCTAGAAAAAATATACAAAGGCCTACATACGAATGAAATACATGAAATTTTATGTTGCATTTTATTTAAACAAACCCTAACAAACTGTCATTTTATACTAACCTCTTAGGTTTGATTACATAAAAACAGCACAAAATTATAGATGGCTGTTCAGATGGCTTGATTGGGTTGCTGGAATTGGGCATTGAAACCTTTCCTAAAATTAAATACCGTATTGGCTCAATTATAGGCCGTACCCTAAGAGTTAGGTGCTTTTCTAAAGAAAAAACATTTCTGCCATTCTGCCCCTCCCGAGATATGCTGCCACTCTGCCCCCACGAGATATGCTGCCACTTTGCCCACCCCAGATAGCTGCCACTCTGCCCTCCCGAGACATGCTGCCACTTCCCCCCAGACAGCTGCCATCGCCCCCCGAGATATGCTGCCACTCTGCCACCCCAGAAATGCTGCCACTCTTCTGCCCTCCCACGAGACATGCTGCCACTCTGCCCTCCCACGAGAATGCTGCCACTCTGCCCTCCCCGAGACATGCTGCCACTCTGTCACCCCCCCCCCGAAATATGCTGCCACTCTGCCCCCAAGATGTGCTCTCCACCCCTAGGCTTACCAAAGCAGACTCCCGGTGTCTTGCGGGGGACAGCTACGCAATACGCGTAGATAACTTCTGGTGCCGGCACTTCCGACTTTTATTACAACAATAATTATATGCATTTTCTCTTTCTACACAACAAATCTTACATTGCAATGAGAAAAATCTGGTCACTTTATATTATACAAAATAAAAGGTTGCTTGTAAGCTTAACGGCAAAGTCATTATTCTAATGGGTATAATAATACATATATTGGAAAAGGTTTACACATAAAACAGAGACAAAATCTGTTCTATTATACCACCCAGATTCTTTAGTCCGTTCCAACTGGAAAATGCAGTGGAAATAAAACGCATGTTATCTTAGGAAGTGTTTCGTTGTTAAACGTATTAAACCATTTAAAGCATGCAAACACTTGTGGGATTGTTGGCAAAATAATGACTTTTCATTCAGTTCAAAAGGGTGTCAAAATACAGGAAGTTCTAAATGAATGTCAATATCTAACAATAATACTCTGTATTGATTAGAACTTTTAAGGGCTGGGGTTTTGCGTATTGTTTTCATAAAGTCTGTAAACTTTTGGCTTAATCGTATAAAGCGTCAGAAATCCCTATCGATATTTGATTTCTATTTTGTACAACTGTGAAATATAATTTGTACAGCAAGAAGCTTTGAAATTTGGGACATTAGCTGAAAATATGTTCCCATAAAGAACATTAGCTGGTGGGAAACCAGTGTTGTAACAAACCATATCTCTACAGCAGCTCCCAGCTGCCTTGCAACTCAGTGTGTCTACAGCTGATGTAATCTATGGAGAGACAACCTGCAGTATGCCAGCTGTTACTCAACTATTATTCTCATCAGTCTCAATAAGTGCCAGAGATGCCTATAAGGCAGCTGCCCAGGGCACAGGCCTTTCCCAGGGGCCACATAAGCTAGCCCTTGTGTCTGACAAAGGTGCAGAAAGTAAAGGGAATTGAAATGGAGGGAAGAAAAAGAATAGATGATTTGATGGAGGCACGAAATGATTATGGGAGTGAAGAGAGAGAACCCAGAGTTGTGTGTACTTGTGGAACCTGTGGGCAGCAGACAAGCAGATGATTGCCCAGGGCCTTATTAACTTTAAAGTAACCATTGTTTATTGATTGCCCATGCCTCTTTCTTCATAGAGACTTAACAGCCATCTAGCCTCCCTATTCTGCAGAGCTGTTGGGCTCTAACCCTTTCATACTTATGTCATGTTGGCCCATGTAGTGGGCTAGTATGCCATTGGCACACACAGCTTCCAGCACGGTTTAATCTTGCTGAGAATGATTTGCGTGGTACACCTGGTGTTGCTGCCTGCCAGGGAGTAGTGAAGAGCCTTCACTGTTATGAACAAATAGTTTTTCAAATAGTGAATACTTTGCTACACTGGTGCCTGAAAAAAAGGCATTTCAGACCCTTTAAACATGACTGTGACAAGTATATGCATGATGGCAGACAATGTAAAAAGTGCATATTCTCTCCTTCTACATGTAAGTAAGCACACTGAATTATTATTATTTATTGTTTTATATAGCGCCATTAAATTCCATAGCGCTGTACAACGGGTAGACAGGACATAACAATTTGACTTACAGAAACAACAGGTTAGGAGGGCCCTGCTCAAACGAGCTTACAGAAAGTCACTGTTTATATTCTTTAAGCAGAATACAGGCATATAACCATTAAAAGTATTCCTATTAAAACCAACAAATAAAGTGTAGTGTATGGAATGACATCTTCACTGATGTTTATCTAATCCTTTTTCTTAGAATGCTGTCCTTTTCAATACTAACATGCATTCATAATGTAATAGAAAGGAGGATTTATAAAGATTTTAACATGGACTTTAATGTCATTACAAAGCTTAACACCTGCTTTTAGACTGTAAAAGTAGTTGTAATTTATTATGTGGTTAGTGATCTCTGTTGTATCTTTCCTTTGCAGTATTTTGCAAAGCTTTAACTAGGAAACCACCGATGGAAATTAATTTCCAGTGAACTATACTTGGATCCTGGTTCAGAAACTGTGTCTCTTTGCACAACTTTGCTTACCCCTCGACGTTACCAATGTCCTGTTGTCTTCCCACCTCACCAGCTCTCCCCTCGACCCTGCACCTTCACATCTCCTGCCACCTCTCTCTAGTGTCCTTACCCCAAGCCTAACCCACATTTTTAATCTCTCCTTGTCCTCTGGTGTATTCCCATCCTCATTCAAACATGCCATCATCTCCCCCATCCTAAAGAAACCTTCACTTGATCCCACATCCCCATCAAACTACCGTCCAGTTTCACTTCTCCCGCTAGCTTCCAAACTGCTGGAACGATTAACCTACAATCAACTGACAAACTTTCTCTCGTCAAACTCTCTACTTGACCCTCTGCAATCTGGCTTCCGTCTACAGCATTCAACAGAGACTGCACTCACTAAAATTACTAATGACCTCCTCTCAGCCGCCTTCGACACAGTCAACCACTCTCTTCTCCTACAAACCCTCTGTGCTCATGGCATCGGTGACGTGGCTCTTTCATGGCTTAAATCCTACCTTTCTTACCGTACTTTTAGTGTTTCATTTACTGGAACCCGCTCCTCTCCCTTACCGCTATCTACTGGTGTTCCTCAAGGCTCAGTTCTTGGGCCTCTGCTATTCTCCATCTACAATTCACTCAAAAAACTTATTTCTTCCTTTGGTTTCCAGTACCACCTATATGCAGATGACACCCTACTCTATATTTCTGCTCCTGATCTTCCCCCCTCTCTTCTAACTCACCTCACTGACTGTCTATTAGGAATTGCATCATGGATGGCATCCCCTTACCTAAAGCTCAACATCTCTAAGACCGAACTCATGGTAATCCCGCCATCTGCTCTGTCCACTTTTCCTGACATCTCTATTACTGTTGATAACTCCACTATCCATCCAACAGATCAGGTTCGCTGCCTTGGTGTCACCCTGGACTCTCTCCTTCATCCCTCACATCCAGTCCCTCACCAAATCCTGACGCCTCCACCTGAAAAACATCTCCCGAATCCGCGCTTTCCTCACACAAAATACCACCAAGTTACTAATCCACTCGCTTGTGATATCCAGCCTGGATTATTGCAACTCCCTACTTACCGGTCTCCCCCTCTCCCGCCTTTCACCGCTTCAATCCATCGTCATCATTGCAGCTAGATTAATCTTTCTCTGCCGCTGCTCCTCATCTGCTGCTCCACTATGCCAATCACTTCACTGGCTCCCCATACTCCCCTGACCCTGACCTATAGAGCCCTCAACAACTCAGCACCCCCTTACATCTCTACCCTTCTATCCAAATACATCCCTACCCGCCCTCTTCGTTCCTGTCACGACCTGCTGCTTTCTTCTACTGTTGTTACCTCTACCACTCCCGTATTCAGGATTTCACCCGCGCCGCTCCCCTCCTGTGGAATCCCCTTCCCCGTTCAGTCAGACTTTCTGCCTCATACGCGACTTTCAAAACCTCAACATTCCTTCCCGGTACTCCCAACCATCATCCTAATCACAGCCATCGGAACAAACGGCTTCAACACATCAGAAGCAGATCAACTCATCTTCATCCAAGCTGTCCTCTCCTATTGTCTCACACCCCTTAACCACCGACTAGATTGTAAGCTCGCAAGAGCAGGGCCCCCTTCTCCTTTGCACCAGTTTGTTATTGTATATGTTATGTGTTTATTAAATGTTCTATGAATGTAACAGGGCTGCGGAATCGGCCGGTGCTTTATAAATAAATGTAATGTAATGTACTCCTGAAGTTAGTATTTTTATGTAACACTCATGACATCTCATGTGACAATGAAAGATCATACTTTGAAGGGAAGACCATTGTGGTGATAAAGGTTAGAAAGTGATATTGTGTTTCTGCTCATATAGCTGAACATCAGAGGAATGCAAGAGGACATTATTCCAAAACTGGAGACACTAAGAGAGGCTTGGTTGAACTGTTCCCATATATGCAATTACACACAGTGGAGGGTTAGCTGGGTCCAATAGAGTTAGGCTGGTAGCACTCTTTTGTTATAAGTTGATTTGAGTTTTCCAGCATGCCATGCTTCTTTCCCTGTGATTCTTGGCTAATACTACACTATTGCATTGTTGGTGATATTCGGGTCCTCTGTTAGGAAACTGTTCTCGTTTTAGGACTAAGGACGCTGGGATCAATAATGATGTGAGGTGAAAATTTCAAATATTACCTAGGATCACTAAAATAACAAAGAACTATACTATTAAATTCAGGGTTTACTCACCAGTGAGGTGTAGGTAGGTAGAATTTTAACATTTATTCATTGAAAAGGGGGTAGTGCACCCACACCATCTGTGTTTAAGAGCTCAGCATAGGATAATAAATGCTTGTTTTGGACCTTTATAATTTACAGTCAAAGATGTGAGAATAAAACACTTCAACTAAAACCTCAACTCATCTGCAACTCGCTGTTAAGTCAACAGACTCCAGGGAGAGTTACCTAATAAACACCATATAAACATTGTGGCCTATATGCAGGAGTTGTGACAGTGCAGCCAAGGCAATAACACGTGCTATTTTTGTTATAAAACCCCCCAAAAAACTTGGATACAGTATTCAAATTTGATAATGCTATCTACAAGATGCGTAAAAGCAAAATGTTTCTACAGGAAAATGAAAAAAACATGGAAACCTAGAATTAGATGGCAGATAAGAATCATGTGGCCCATGTAGTCTGCCCATCTTTCCTGATGTAAGGACTCAAACCAAAATCATTTCTCAGCCCTCTCTCAGAGGAATCTCCCATGGGATGCCTATCCGTAGGTTCTTTACATTTCCACACTATATCATATCCACCACCTCTGCCTTAGACTGTCATATTTCTTCTGCCACCCTCTCTGTAAAGAACTTAATTACATTTAAGCCTCTGACCCTCTAGTTTTAGACCTCTTGTTCTAATATTTCTCCTCCTTTCAAATAAGCTTCCCTCCTGTACTTAAATCACTGTATGTATTTAAATGCTCCTATTACATCTCCCATCTCCCTTCTTTCCCCAAAGCTATAGAAATTAAGATCCCTTAGTCATACCATTTTGTAGCCCTTCTCTGAGCTCTCTCCAATGTGTTAATATCCTTCTAGGGATGGGGTTGTAATTTTGATTGTTCCACTCAGAGGTCTACCCTGTTGCAAAACATTGTAAAAAAGGCATAACTTACCTTTAAGACCTTCTACAGAAGTCTTATATGATTTTAAAAACAAAAGAGTGAATAACCCCTAAATGTCCATTGGCACGTCACGGATAAATGGTCACTTAACGACCTATGACTTGGCTGACACGTCATTTCATTAAACAAGCTTAGAAAGTGGTCTACGATGGTATTGCTGTAGTGGATCGATGTCGAGGCATTCAACAGCACCGAGATCGGCATCATGGGCCATGTCTGGCCCCTCCCCGTGGGCGTCAAAATCCTTTTAGAGAACTCTGGCTCCACTTGCAGGTTGAATACGGGTACTGCATTCAACCATGCAAGTCAATGGAGCCCAGCTTTCTAATCGTTATGTGATTAGTAAAATATTTTAAAAAAATTTAAAAAATATGGGAAAAAATGGTAACATTTAAAAATTATTATGCATCAGAGGAACTATCCAGTTCCAGCAAAATGTAAAAAAAAGTCCAAAAAGAATAAAATTAAATTAAAAAAGTTTATTATTATGAGCAAGTGCTAAATTTAGCCCTGTATCTTCCCAAAAAGCTTGACATGGAAAGAGTTAAAGTAAAAGCATATCAATTACCCAAGGGGTGTCTAATTAAAAAAAATGAATGGTTTGATGGGGTAAATTGAATTAGCCAGCTTCAAAGATAGTCCTATTAGGACATGGGGGCAGTAGGACTAGATGTAAAAGTTCCAAATTAAAAAATGCGCACTTCCTAAATGTGGCATTTTACCTCCCAAACAACCCGACAAACCCACGCATGGGGGTATCACTGTACACGAGAGATATTGCTGAACACATATTGGGGTCTTGTTTGATAGTGAAGTATACCAGGACCTGTAAATCCATACCTGAAGCGCAATTTTAGTGATAAAACCCCCCCAAACTAAAGGGTAGTAGTAGAATTAGTACATGGAAAGGGTTTAAATACCAGCATTTGAAATACCTTACGGTGTCTAGTTTTCAAAAATATATGGTTTGATGGGGTAAATTGCATTGGCCGGCTTTAAAGATACCAAAAATAGCACATTGGGCAGAATGACCATCTTTGGAAAAAAACACTACTTATTTTACTTACAGAAAAAAGCAAAAGAACATAACAACATTGGGTATTTCTAAACCCAGGACAAATAGTAGAATCTATTTAGCAGGTTTTTTCATTAACTTTTGTGGATGAGTTAAAGATGTTTTGGGTAAAAGTCAGAAAATTTGTTTTTTTAAATTTTTCATCATATTTTATTATTTTTTTTATGGGAAATTTGATAATATGATCAAAAAATGGTATCTGAAGAACGCCCTTCTTGACTTGAAAAAAACCCAACATATAACCTATGTGAAAGGAGAAAATTACATCTAAACACGAGCACTGCAAAAGTGTTAAACCAGCCTCGGTCCCAAAGGGTACAAAAGGTAAAACACAGCCTGGTCCTTATGGGGATAAAAGCGTGTTAGGGCCATCATCAGAAATGTTAGGTCTAATATAAACTTAGGGCCCAGGCCCCTACCCAGTCAAAGGTAATCCTTTTAATCCCCCAAGGTGTTCTCTTAAAAAGAGCACAAGCCCCTTCTTACCCTAGAGCCCTCTGTGTTAAATATGTACAACCATACATACATACATGCATACCATACATTTCAGATACATTATAATTTATGCTTAGACAACATAGGCCTTTCATCAAAAATTACATTGCACATAGTATGGCCTAAATAGAAAAAAGTTTTAAAGTCAGATTCCAGATGGAATATGGAAGGGACCACTGGGGCGCAGAAAGTGCGACATTACATCTTTTTCTATTTTGGCCAATAGGAGGTATCAGCTCCAGAGACACTCCAGCCATCATATGCACTTTAATGATGGCGGTATGGTCGCTTTACATTCTTGTGGTGTTCCTTTTGCTAATGCATGGGGGACTCTGCTGAATCCCTCTGCATACATTTGGCCCTTTGCTTGCCCCCCAACTATTTGGTGTGCAGGAGATATGTTTGGCTGAACATATCTCCCTTCAGTTACGATACTAACCACCAGTCATCTTCAGTTATGAGCCGAAGAATGCTATTGAAAATGGTGCACTTCAATGGAGGTGCTGTCCTGCCATTGATTGGCTGCTTCAAGCGGCCAATCAGTGACAAGAAATGTTGAACCACAGATGGGGAGGCCAACTGCAGCAACAGGGCTGCAGCTTTTTGGTCTGCTAAGACTGTCTATTTTGGTTAAAGGTATTAACAAAGTACTTTAATATGCATTCTTCTTTAATGAGGGTATTAGGGAGATTAAACTGTCCCTTTAAGACTACAATTACAGAAACAAACACTATGATCCAACTCTATGTTGTCAGCTTACTGGCCTCTTAATAATCCATGGAATCTTTTTGTATGTCTCCAGATAGAAGCTATTACTTGAAGATTTATAAATCTATGTTTTATTATATACTCATTGTAGTTGAGATTATGAATATGGCAGCAGCTGTATTATCAGATTTGCTTTGTGTTGCCATATCATATGTTAATATGTATTGACAAAGAGGTTTTCAGTAGCTGGCTTCTGACAATTTAAAAACCCCACCTTTTAGGTTTTCAGGTTTTTCATTGTGGTTACAAGTTTTTGGGATTTTTTTCCCATTTTTAATAACAGCAATACAACATACAGCTGTTTTTTGTGTTTTCTTCCAGTGGTCTTATGTGCTATAAAACATTTAGAAGCTTATTTAGCTGCACCTGAACTTCCAGAACATAAGAAAATGAATAACACCCTTTCTAAGGCTTACAATTACATTTCTAAAATAGTTACACACACAAAAATTCCATGGGACTAGTCTGCAATTGTATGGAGACCTTAAACCAAGTGTCATGTTACACACCGCACAAATCCACACTATAGCCTTTTTATTGCAATAGTATTTTTCCAGAAATGTTTATACAAAGTTCAAAGATATTATTGTTATTTCTTGGTGGTTAAAAGTCTAGTTGAAAGGATTTTCTTTCCCTTTCACTGAAATTCAAACATTCCTTCAAAACGTTAACAATGGTCTTCATTCATGATTACACGCTTACAGAAAAGTTTCATGAAAATTACAGACTACTACAACAGCGTTATGAATGAAATGAAATGTTAGACACATATTAGAAGGTATTCCAGAACATTTTCAAGCTGTTGCCTCAAGGCGTTCTAAAGGGGAACTGTTTATTGTTAAATATTCCTATAAGTCACATAAGGTTTCCTTCAGAACCTTGAACTTTATCCTAATGGTTCTACTTAAAGTTTCCCAAATGATTTTGGGGGTGTTTATTATCTATAGCTAAATTGTAACGTAATTTTGTAGAAATATTTGAAGACAGGCACGTTATGGCTTTGTACTTTCAATATTCCTATGTTGCTAGCGTGTTTACAATCAGAGGTAACTTGAAGTGTTTTATGAAGAGTGAAAGAGTTGATTGCAACACCAGTTGTTGCAAGAGCTTTTAGAATTAGTGCACTTCTGGTGAGACCCCATAACCCAATAGTCTTTTCTCTGACAATCCGGTTTAGTGGAGTCTATTGCTGGTGGGCCCAGGCAGAACACAAAGTAGGCCAAAATCAATCACAATACTGATTTGACCTGCGACAGACATTTTGCTTAGATTTAGCTCTAGATTTCAAAATATTAATCCTAGTTCTCAGTTATTCTATGTATATTTTATTTGATGCTTCAAAACTAAAAACAAAACATAAACAGGTCTATAAATTATTACTAAGCAATGGTGTATAACTCGAACATTTGTGATTGACATAGTATTGTGCTCCTACCCTGCCATGGGCGTGTAGTGTGAGGAAGTCTCATACAGAATCGCTTTAGAGTCAGGAGGACCGAAGGTTTCACTGATTCTGACAGGTTCCTCTTAATCTGTAAAATCGTCGTTGGAGTGGAGGGTGTTATTATATGCCAGGGAAGGTGGGGTTGGGGGACCCAAGGTAATGCTTTCCCAGGGTCCAATCAATAAGTGGGCATAAAATGTAGAGTATGGACACACGTATCCATCAATAAGTGGGCATAAAATGTAGAGTATGGACACACGTATCCATCCATCAACCACACCTACATCATCAGGAATCCGCTGCCCTTAAAATGCCAGCACTGCCTAATGATCACCAGTCCAGCCCTGGTCTCTGCCGTTTGAACCAGCACCCAAACTAAGTTTCCCACTCTTTTCCTTGGATCTAATAGGCATATTGTAGGGAGAAAATGTGCTGGAGTACATATATACATTTATAAATTTAGCTGCCACAAAAGCATATTGTGACTCATAAAGCATTACTTTTTATCCTCCTTGGCAGCTCAAAAATTCCAAACATTTTTAACTGTGTTCCATTTTATTCATGACCAAAACTACTGTGCTTTCCATTGCAGCTGCTACTTGAAATTGAGTACTGTCGATAAGTTTGTAGACTCTACAATTGTAAACAATATCCATCATGGGCAGATCCTACAAACTGTACTTCATGGGTGGTGCTCTTAATTTTTTCAGTAAGTCGTTATCTTATTACAGATTCTGAATCATGTCCATCACATTCTTATTTTACTAGCAAACGTCTGCTCTTTCTCTTGAACATGAGAAAAAAATCTGTAATATATTTCAAACAAATCTTACTCAAATGAAGAGCTTCTGTTTTTGGGGGAGGTGGGTACAAGTGGTCCATTGGGGCTACTTCTCCCCCATAGTATGGGGTGCTACATTTCCCCTATTACTCGAGACCTTTATGGCCAGTTGTTTTAAAATGGTTTCAGCCAGAAGTCAGGGTACCTCCCATGTTTACCATCTTCCCCACAGACTATAGTAGCAACCACCTACTGGGCTTAGTCAAGTGGAAATACTTAGCACTGTGCAAAGGAGAGCTTGATTGAGAACTATATGTGTTTTGCTGTGACTATTGTATGTAAACTACCCACTTTTGAGTTTCTGATTTTACTCTCAACATCTAGTCTCAGCTGATGCTTCTTCATCATTAGGCAGTACTGGCATTTTAAGGGCAGCAGATTCCTGATGATGTAGGTGTGGTTGATGGATGGATAAGTGTAGTCATACTCTACGTTTTTATGCCCACTAATGTGCAGGGCCGCCTTTAATATTGATTGAACCCTGGGAAAGCATTACATTGGGTCCTCCAACCCCACCTTCCCTGGCACTCTAACGACAATTTTACAGATTAAGAGGAGACTGTCAGAATCAGTGAAACCTTCCATCCTCCTGCCTCTAAAGTGACTCTGTATGAGACTTCCTCACACTACACACCCATGGCAGGAGAGGAGCACAATACTATGTCAATCACAAAGCAAATTAATTGTGTGGGTCCGGCGAGTGACCTGAAATGGAGTGTGAGTTGTGATCAGGGCTGGCTTTAGGTGTTCAGGCACCCTGTGCAATTCACCCCTGTGGTGCAGCCTCATCACACCCAGAGTCTTTTTGTCCCCTCCTTCACCGTTGGAAAGTGGTCCTTTACTTACTTCTGAGCTTACGGATGTAATGGACTTAACACCTGAGGATGTTGGCCCGGGAGGTGTGGATGGTACATTAGGAGCACAGGACTGCTGGGCAGTTGGGCTCCATCTTATGGGGACCCCAGCCACCTTGCCATTTTCCCAACAACAGGTCCCTGAGACTGTGGATCTAATAAACTTAACATCCAAGGATGTTGGTCTGGGAGGTGTGGATGGGACCGTGGTCACAGGAATGCTGGCCCAGATCCTCAACCCCCCTGACTTGAGCACCCCAGTGACTTTGCCATTTTGCCAGAAGCAGGCCCCAGAGACTATTGATCTAATAGACTTAACATCCATGGATGTTGACTCAGGAGGCATGGATGGGACAGCGGTCTCCACATTTGGATTGCAGGGAAGCTGGGCATGAGGATACAGGCCACCCTGCTGTTTTTCCTGCAGCATGAGTAGTCTCCAGGAAGGTATGCGGTTGGCATCACTTCCTAGTGACAGAATGTATATTAGGGAAGAAGGTGCAGGCGACATCACTCCCCAGCTGCAGAGGTGCTGAGTGGTCTCTCTTCCCCTCGCCAGAGTGAGTACCAGGAAGGGAATGCGGGCAGCATCACACAGCAAAACTATGTGTGTTTTACTGTGACTATTGTATGTAAGTTGTATCCTGATTTTATCCTCAAGCATCTAGTCTCGGCTGATGTAAATAAAAATCCATAGCAAAACTGTAGACAATGCAGTAATTGAGCTACATTTAGCAGTCAGTGGCTTGCTAATGCATGTTGTGTGTGTGTATATGTATGTACCGTATTTGCTCGATTACAAGACAAGGTTTTTTTCAGAGCAAAGGCTCAAATAGGTCTGACTATGAGACGACTAAGATCCAGATCCCCCGTGGCTGCAGAGGACCTGGATCCTCCTGTCCCCCCCCCGCCCCACTTACCGGTACTTCTGAGTCCCCGGTGTGCAGCTGGGGCGGCGTGTAGATGTCTACGCGATTCGCGTAGACAACTTCTGCTGGAGCCGGAAGGAGGTGTGGCTAGCAGCGGGGGTTGTCTGCGTCCATCGCGCAGACCTTCCCCAACTGTCTGATCTCTTGAAAGTCAGGGAAGGTCTGCGCGATGGACGCAGACAACCCCCGCTGCTAGCCACACCTCCATCCGGCTGCAGCGTAAGTTGTCTACGCGAATCGCGTAGACAACTACAAGCTGCCCCGGCTACATGACAGAGGACTCAGTACCGGCTACATGACAGAGGACTTAAGTACCGGTAAGTTTGGAGGAGGGAGTGTTAAACGGGGGGCATAAGGCATTTCTGGAGGCAGAGTGCTCTGTGAAATGCATTTTAACCCCCTTAATGCCACTCTGCCTCCAGAAATGCCTTTTTAACCCTCTATACGCCACTCTGCCTCCTGAAATGCCTTAAACCTCCCTATATGCCACTCTTCCCCATAATATGCCTTTTAATCCTCTAAATGCCAGTGGCATATAGGAGTATAAGGCATTTCTGGAGGCAGAGTGGCATATAGGGGGTTAAAAGGCATATCATGGGGCACAGTGGCATATAGGGGGTATAAGGCATTTCTGGGGCAGATGTGCATAACTAGGGGGCGGGTTGGAAAATAGAAGGAAAAAAACCCAAAATATTTTTCTCAGTCATAGCTTTTATTAAAAAAAATAGTTTACATGAATTAACATTTACTGGTAAAACTTTTTTCCTATAGGGTCGTCTTATATTCAGGCTTTTTCTTTTTTTTCCTAAATTCATATTCAGATTTGGGGGGTCGTCTTATAATCGAGCAAATACAGTATATTAATAGTAAATGATTATCAATGACATAAATTCTGTCATTCGGTTTTTGTATTAAACTGTTAGACGAAAGGATCATGGTAATATATTTATTACTACCATATATGGCTAATATATATTCGGGTAGAATGCTGCCATCTATTGGTAAGATACATTGAGTAGCATAATAACTTTGGATTGTTCCATATGCTTGAAATCCAAAGTTATTATGCTACTTAATGCCGCAAAGATAAGGTAGGCTAGATGGGGAAGAGACCAGGGAGATTAGTAGACGAAGACTAAGACGATCACGAAGATCCTTCGTGTGTGTGTCTTCATCTACATTTTACCGCCGCTCTCTTCTCTTCTTCGTGTCTTCAGAACGAACGTGAAAACGCACTCTTCGTGTTCGGATTCATGTTCGCCCGAAGACGAATGCACAAGTCTAGTTATTAGGGATATACGTCAGATTCACTTGTGAGCCAGATAGTGTAGTTACACTACAATGGTGTGGTATAATTAAACTGTGGTAGTACGTACATGGTGTGCATTTCTAAGTAAGGTGGTCGATCATTGAGGTGTTGCATCATATTTCACTAACACAGTTCTATTACAAGCATCTGAATCTCTTTAAAGGGGCACATCATGCTGAAATGTCTCTTTAGCTTTCCATAGTGTCCCCCTTGCAAATTCACCGAATCCCCCATATGCATTTTGCGCACAGATGATATACTTACTGCCAGTCAGCTCCACCACTAGCATGGTGAACTCTGGGGATGGGGATCTATTAACACCTTGTGGACGTGTATTTATTTTACATGAGAGCTCTTTCCAGCCACTTATTGACTGCTTCAACCAGAATCCTCAGATGATGTGGGTGGTGGAAGCTGCACATTTTTTATTGGTTTTTACCTTTGTCCAACACCAGCCCTTTTATGTACCTACCAAATCTTGTATATAGAATCCATAGATTAAGCTGATTGTTATGTGCATGGGAAGTATACACAGGTCAGCTACTATTCATGACTATAGGCTAACTCAAAATCCGGTAGATCCCAGAGATGTATGATCTCACAAACATGATTGTTACAAAAATATTAGGTCATTCAATCTTTAGTTGATTTTTTCTCTCCTTTATCTGCTTACTGACTAATATTTTTTCACTCTAGGGATCTTTCAGTACAAGAACGTGACCCGAATCCCAGCAGGAGCAACACAGATTAAGGTGACCGATCGGAGCCGCAACTTTTTAGGTGAAGATTAAATAACTGCTGTGATTATGCTACAGAATGACTGGATTCAAGGTTATAGCAAAATATTCCAGATGTATACCTACCAAAACTTGTAACACTTAATCCTCGTAAAATTAGGGTGAAATAAAAGTATATTAGTACTATTTTACAGGTGCTGTTCCACTTAAATAAAACATAAATTGTACCCTCCAGCATGTACAGCAAATAAACTTAGCAGATATGTCATTTTATTCTTTCTTTTAAAAGTGTAATTGTAAAAAAACAACACATTTAAGAAGCTTTTTTAAGGCATCAACCTATCAGTACCTGCTTATGTGTCAAATAGTCAGCAGTACTGGGAATTTTATGTATAATGTTGCATTGAGTTAAAATGTGTAAATAAATGTTAAATTCATCAAAGTAGTTGGAACAGCATATTTAAGATATCTTAGATGGTAGACTGTTTATACACATTGAAGAGATTATTATTATCTTTTATAGTGCCAACAATTTACGCAGCGCTAATAGATGTTCCAGCCATCATGTGTGCTTTAATGCAAATGATAGCTGAGTGATCCCTTTAA
Organism: Spea multiplicata; assembly: GCA_009364415.1. NCBI lineage: Eukaryota > Metazoa > Chordata > Amphibia > Anura > Pelobatidae > Spea > Spea multiplicata. Next base: position 53,020 of record VKOC01017372.1, read on the forward strand.
ATATTTGGTATGTCCCCTTGTGATGTCCTTTCTCCACCCCAGCTATTTTTCCTGGCAGGAGATCTACTGACATATAATATATGTAAGACCAGTCAGCTCCAGCACTGGCTCAGTAAGTGTTGCATGGGGTTTAATAAGACTCTGTTCACATGCTCCCTAAGCGCTCCCATTGATTTCTGTGGGAGTGATTTTATGCCACTTATTGGCTGCTTCAAGTACCCAGTCAATGTTGGGATTCATTGCACCATGGAGGAGGCGGGGAGCTGCAACCATTACACTACAAAGTACATTAATATGGATTGATTTTAGAGGACTTCATGTGGCACTGAAGTGTCCTTTTAATATTTTGCATTGTATTCCTCAGCCCTAATGAGCTCCAATAGACGGTATGTGGTTAATGGAAACTGGGCTGTGTCCTGGCCAGGAGTGTACAAAGTAGCAGGGACTGAAGTTCATTATAACAGGACGGAAACAAGCCATGAGATCCTGGAGGCAGCCGGACCTACAAAAGATGATTTATACATCTTGGTAAGGAAGCATTTAAAAAATGATGCAGGTATTTCATACATTGCTATAATACATGCATTGTAAGGTTCTTTGTCCTATCAGCCATCAACTTGTGCATTTTGTTTCAACCTTAACAGGTCCTTTTCCAAGAACGTAATCCAGGCATTGAGTATGAGTTTTGGCTGCCAAAGGAGACATTTCAGAGCATCAGGGATGGATTCAAAAACAAGAACCCCGCATATCACAGCGAAATAGCCTTAGTCCCTTGGGTACATCCTACTCCACATAGTAACCGCCAGCCCTTAAAAGATGCCGCGGAACTCAGAGAGGACCTCTCTGTTGGTACAGGTACATTCAGAAAGTCTGGCTAATTTAATAGGTCTCAGGGTGTTTGGTCCAGGTAACAGCAATCAGCATAAATAAGCTTTTGCTCTCATTTAAATGTCTTAATATAGAATTAATAATCACCCAGTTTTTTTGCAGAATTAATAGTAAACCTATCAATAGTGTGCAAGGTGTAGATCCCTCAGAATGTATTTAGCCCTTGCACTTTGACATATTTTTTCTTTATAGAAGGTTAGTGGACTTGTATTGCTTATGTGCTACTTTACTTTTCTTACCAAAAATGTTACAGAATAAAGTAGGTGTCTTCAAGGAAAGATAAGGCAAAAGAGGCACACAGGTAGCAGAGTATTGCATCTGATTGCATCTAATTTTAACATTGGCTCTTTTAATTAAGGAAAATATTTTAATTTACATAGATTAGATTTGATGCTTTCCTTTCCTTAAGGCTCCTGCAGAAAGTGCATGAAACCTCGAGGGCGAGCCAAGAGGGTGAAAAACTACTGTGAGAGTGACTTCGGTAAGCTCTAGCATGAACTTAGTGTCAAACTGTGGCCGCCAATTTGAGTATATATTCCGCCTCTTCCTGAAAATTATTATATGTAGGTTTTTCTTGGTGTAAACAGCTTTTATGTGTGTCATCTAAATCCCAGAGCAGGATATAGCACTGGGGCTATGATCTGTCAGCGACACTAGAAGAGAGGGACTTAAGAGTAATTCTTTCTGAGCACATAAAGATAAGCAGCTATGGCACTTTACGGCTCTCCGGTCAGATCTCAACTAGAGTATTGTCCCCAACTCCTGAGACTCCATCTCCCGAAGAATCTTACCATATTGGAGAGAGTTCAGGGGAGTGCTACCAAAATGGCGAATGGTTTGCAGGATAAACACTGGAGTTGTAGTTTAAGTAGGGAAAAAACCTTTTCCATTTTACTTCATGAAGTTGGATGGAAGGAGTACTACTAAACTTGGAAGCCAAAATCTAAAAACCCTACCTACTCCCTTGTTCTAAACCCCTCAGACAATGAGGATGATGCCCATCCAAGCACCCTATAGGTACTATCAGGGTGAATAGTGAAAATCACTGTACATCCTATTGGAGTGTTGGAGTGGGAGAAATCACACACACAAACCTTTTAAATATCCATCCAGTTAGGATCAGTGAATATGTAGAAGCTTCCACCCAACCAGTGATCATTTTAAAATCTACCACCTACTAAGGCTGGGGAGAGTAATTTTGGAAGTTTCAGGTGAGGACAGGAGATTTCTTATTCACATGTCATTGTCTACGATTGACAAATTTAATATGTGAATATGCACATTGTTTAGCAAGTGCTAGCATGCAAGGATCAAGTGATCCTTTAACTCAACTCACCATTAGACTTCTTTGTATATGTTAAAAATACGAAACTCAGCTCATTATATGTCAAAGGAAAAAGATGCAAAGGTGTTAATATAATCCAGTTCAGCTAAGGATTGCACGATTAGTGAACAGAAGCCTGCTGAAACCAGGGTGTACATTCCACAAAGGATTTGCCCTTGTTTATTTGGATTTTGTTTATAAGCATGTAACTCTTCCAAAAGAAAAAGCTCGGAATGGAAAAAACACCTGGTCAAAGTGGAAAAACACAGGACGGGAGCACCTGTTAATGGAATACATCCTGCGTTGTTCCCATTTCTGGAACAAGACTTCACCCAGACAAGAGTAGATCTTTTGGCCAGTGCAGTCCAGGCAGTTTAACACAAAGAGTACCACACACATTGTTGTATATTCCAGCCTAGACCTAACTTGGGTGCTGCACCTCAAAATGGGCTTGATGAGGACAGACCTGGGATGGCCATCTGGTAAACCAGCCAAATGGCTCATGGAGTCACAGATCAGGTCCTTTAATTCCAGGGCTGCTTTCCTTCCCCAGTCTGGCCCTGGTTGGGGAGATCAAAGATTTTTTTCTTAAACCAGCCCATTTATTTTGAAGCTGTCTGTGCAGAGCTCCTTAGTATCTTGGAATAAACTCAACATTTCATATTGTGGAAACACAGAATATGTAATTCTGTGATAATGGTTGTTACGAAACATAAATGCACCAGATTTTTTTTTAACTATTACTGTTTATTTCTGTATTATTAATCACAAATAAATAACAAACTTTTAGTGGTAAATGTCTATAGTGCATAACATAATAAGGGTGTCTTTTTTTTCAGTGATCCGTGCTATGATTTTGGCTAAGAGATTATTGGGACAAGAGACTCGCTATGACATCCAGGTGAAGTATGTTTATAAAAATAACTTCCCAATTGTGCATCGGGAATATATTTGGGTGTCAAACACTTGTGACTGCCCCGAGCTCCAAGTAAGGCAAGAATATCTTCTGATGGCCTCACGACATGTGAATTATGAGCACACACTGAACAGAATCCTGCTCTCCGCTAACAGCTACGTCAAACCCTGGTCACCGCATGAGGATCAGCAGCTGCGAAACATTGGCAGACTCTGTTCTGTATCCCTCTGAGGACCCCATATACAACATCTTTCTGACAGGTCTGCACGTGGAGGGGAGTTCGGGCCAGAATCCCTACAAAAACTAGGGAGAAGTACTAGCCAAACGACACAGTCAAAGCTGTCCAAAGGTCTTGTGGGAACCAGCATTGGGAGAGTGGAAATGCCTTCCTAATAAATTAATGTGTGCAGTGACTCAAACGTACAACCTGTGACCGACTGACAGTCATATCAATTTAGGAAGTGCCAATGTTGAACCAGAGAACATGCAGTGAATAATCAGCGAAGGTACTTGTATCTTGCAGAGACAGGCTTCAGAAAGATAGATTGGAGTCTGAAAGCCACCAATCACAGGAGAATCTGAGACACAATACAGACAAGTGTCACTCAACTAAAAATTACCTGCCTCCTAAAATTATTTTTTTTTCCCAAAGGAAAATTCTGCCTTCCAAATTATCTAACTGTAAAAGAGGTCCAGTATACTAGCTAATAGCATACTTGAAGAAGCCCTAAGTGACCAATGAGTATACATGCCCATTGGCACGTAGGGCTTCTTCAACTATGCTACATCGCTTTGTTCATCTCTTTCTGAAAATCGGTACTTATTGAATTTTGAAAAATATATAGAACGGCTACAAGGGGAAAAGAGCAGCAGGATGGTGAGAGCAAAATAATTACTAGAATATAAATGTACAAATGTATTCATATTACTAATTTACATAAATACCCATCAACAGATAATAAGCAGTCTTGGCATAGCCCGATGCCATAAACAAAAGTGTCTTTTCTGAAATCCTGCTTTATTTTCCGATTTTCCAACTTGAGGCCATAGAACCCTGACAAATACATCATAGGTGTTTAAAAAAGATTCAAAAGTATTAGTTCCCATTTTAATGGTAGTTATAAATGTATTGGTTTGATGCATTTCTATTTCAGTTACATTATCAGAAAAATTATCTTATTTCCGACAGAGGCAAAGAATATTCCAAGAGTGGATTGTATGGACTAACATGTAAGCAAATTATTTTCAAAACATATTATTATTAGTGGAAAGATCAAGGGTGTCATTTTACAATACAGAAAGCCACAGCACCCCTATTCTGTTCAAGCTATTGTATGGCTTTTTATGTTTTGTAGACTGGTTCCATAGGTAATAAACTATTATTTATAGTAAATAATATATGCTTGGGATATTGTCTTTATTCAACAAAAATGTACAGAATGAGGATGCAAAGCTGGGAAAAATAGTCCAGAGACCCAATCATGCATCTCATACATGGTGGCATGTTGGGGGTCTCCCCTTCCCTGCCCGTACTAATTGCTGAATTAAATTTCTAAAGAAAACCTTGTGCTTATTGTTAAACATGAGGCTTTTTCTGGGGGAGTAGAAACCAACTCGCAGCATTTCTAATTGTATGAAGATGTCAACATTAAGTCACTATTGCTGCATTTAAATACATCAAAGGAACTTAAAGTACAGGAGGGAAGTTGATTTCAAAGGAGGGGAACTGATAGAACAAGAGGTCATAATCTAAAACTAAAGGGACAGCATCTTCGATGTAATGTAAGGAAGAAACAACTAATAGATACAAATAACCCAAAATACCACGTGTAAAATGAAAAAATAAAAAATAAAAATGTAATGTAAGGAAGGTTTTCTTTACTGAGAGAGTGGTAGATAAATGGAACAGCCCCCAGCAGATGTGGTAGAGGCTAACAGGAAGTCATCCTGTATCCAAGACTGATTAAGGTTCATGGGTCTTTACATCAGGAAAGATGTACAGACTAGATGGGCTTATCTGCCGTCAAATTCTGTGCTATGTTTAGGCAGCAAACAATCTAAACAAAAAACAATTAAAGAGATAGGAAGCTGTATGCTGATCTATTATGAGATTAGCTGGCATCCTTGCTACCAGCAGGGATCAGAGAATGTGATATCACTTGCCCACTGTACCCCAATAAAAACATTGTAAAATAGTAAACACTCAAAGACATAAATGCATTTTTAACTCATTCAGTCCCCTATGGATGTCCATGGACCTCCAAAAAAAAAACACATTAAATAAAGCCATTTAGCGTGGCTGGCTTCCTGCTGACAAAACGTAAGTAATGTATGATGTCAACCAGAAGGTCATCAGACGAAAGGATATGCCCTGCAGGGTTTTGTGTTTTTTGTTTTTTTTTTACTTTTTCCACCCGCAATCCCCTTACTGGCTGATCACACACACATTGCGATCCCAATGCAAGTCTATGGAGACTTACTTGCTTATCACAGTGCAGGGGGGGGGGGGTTGCATTGAAGAGAGAGGGAAAATAATGTATCTCCCTTTTTCCACCAATGGGAAAAAGTTTTAAAAAAATGTGTTTTTTTTTAATTTATTTTTTAAAAAATCGCTAAAATAAATAAAATGAAAGAGGGATCTCTATCCATATTGCAACAATAACAGTGCAAATAAATAAGGTAATAAATAATAAAAAAAATATATTTTTTTACATCAAATTGCCCTAGCTCTACATGTAAAAACGCCTTGCCCTTGTCCACTACCCCCTAACCATAACGATTAAAAATACTACCCTTTCGGATACTATGTAAAGGACGGATGTGGCCCTCTAGAACATAAAAAAAAATGTATGTGGGGTATGTCTGTAATCAGGGGATGTTGCCGAACAAAAATTTGGTCATTGTTCAACAGGGCACCCAAACTATATGATACATACTAGCACTCACAATTATTATTTTTTTGCATGTTTCTACGGTTTCAAACGAAAGCCCTATTTCTTCCGGAAAAAAAGAATGTGTAATCCGTGCGGGTACATCAAACACGGAAAAGAGGACTCTTAATGAAACCCACATATATTAAAAAAAGGCAAAATAGCTCTGGGACATAAGGTACCAAAAACCCTGCGACTGAAAGGGTTAAGTAGAAATGGGACCAATGACCTACTATGGAGTACCGCGATCTGTGATGCACACTGACTCAGCGAGCAATCTTCATCTACCGCTACATATATATGATGAAGTATAAGTAGCATGGGGCTTTTTTTTAGAATATTACTTAATTTTCATTCCTTTTACTACTTATTTTGGCATCTTACCAAAAAATAAATGGGAAAATATTTGTTTTGGGGGATTTTGTTGGCATTTTTACCATTCTGTCCTAGGGATATACCAATAGCTTAATTGGTCCTAGGTAAAGTGTAAATGTGTATTTCTCTAACGTTACCAAAACTCTAAAAACTTCCCCTACTTGCAGTGAATGCCAGTTTTTGCTGCCAGTCACTGGCAGGAAAGAGCTACCATTGACATCAATGGGTGCGCAATATGTGCACGCATTTTTAGACCACCACGCAATAGTGCATGTACACCGGTAAACAGAGACTGTGTTCTACCGAAGGCATCTCCGGCAAGTCAAGGCCCTCAGGGGCAGGAAGATGTATAGAAAAAATTCTGATACATTTGCATGGAACAAAAAAGAGGGTTTAAGTTGACACTCAGCTATCATATGGTTGGAGTATACCTTTAAAGCTCCTGACCCAGAATGAGGACACTGAATGAGGAAAGTATGATGTAATGGCTACACCAGAGACCTGCAGAATGACGTGTGAAAATCAACAGTTGTGTATACTATGAGAGTGTATACTATACACTCTATAACACAAGCCAACAACTGGCCTTCGTCGTTGTGTGGGAACTGAGGCCTGCGGTTCCGAAGTACGAGGCGTTTGAGTGAAGTGTGTCAGCTTCCCGGCACTCAGGGGTTAATGAGAGCACACTCATTAGCCTATATGTTAATGGTTGTAGTGTACACCGCAGCTGAGTCCGGCCAGCGCCCTCAAGCGGGGCCTTCTGGGATTACCGGGGATAGACGGGAGATGAATCAATTAATTAGGGTGCAATTATCAATTCACGTGGCTCATCGCGCCTCGCAGTAACGGGTCGTCCATGCGTGATAACATCACGATGTATGGCAGCAGGTCTTACGTAGTGAGCAGCACCTTCCCAACGGAGTGATGTCATAAATAATTCTACGAAACAATAGGTTAACGGCTCCGCAGGTTATCCTGCTGAGTGCTGGCGAGGACCTGGGAACAGGTGAGATCAACCGTCGCCTACAGCAATTTTAGTCGTAAATAATAAATATATCTATATGTCACTGTCAAGTAAGGACTCCCGTTTACATTGCACGTGCACATTGTAAAAGTTGGAAGACCCCGTAGCCCTGTTTCGGTGCAAATCCTAAGGCTCGGTGGATACTCAAATTTAAGTATGTAGTGTGAACCTTTCCCAGTTAAGAAGCCTTGTGGACCCCCAGACTGTAACTACATTAGCAGATTGAGCAAATGCATGAAGCCCCAGCTGGATTGTGGGGGGCTCTTAGACGAAGACGTGGAGAGACTTCTAGAAGCCTGATGAATAAAATGGCAGTTGTTTGAGCAATAGTGCTACATGGAGTTATTAAGTTTAACATGGGGGGGGGGCAGGTATTTAATTTTTTTTTCTCACCACAGGACAGTCTTTCTCTCAGGGTCACAGACAGCCCCCACATTTAGGTTTACTAGCGGGGCTACTCTATGATATGTGGAGGTCTCTTGTTTATCATATACTTTGAGGGCTGTGATACATTTATGTGATAGACCAGGGCCGTGCAACGATCCATACGCTGTCTTATGCTTAGTTTATGGGTTAAATATCAGATTTTTTTTTTCGAAATAAAGGTGTTTTATAGGGGGCAATCCATGATCAATGTGCAGGGCGCCTTTTTAATTTCTCTTATTGAGGTTTATTCACTAAAGGGGGAGTTGGCAGGAAAATAGTAGTTTACACTCTCTCACTTTGCGATTCATTATGAAGGGCTTCCACGGTGGCAAGGTTCTCTAGCAACTAGTGCTGGCTCTAAATCATTTAATGGGTGACAATACTTTGAAGAGTTCTCAGCGGTCTATTCTGGACCAGGCCCAGTCCTAGTGTGGCAGTTCTGGGGAGATGTCAACCCCTCTGCCACGTTACAGGGAGCCTGATCACCCTATTGGCCGGTCAGGCGCCCTGTAACTCCACTATGCAATTGGCCAGTCACCAATGTCTCTAACTAGCCCATTAAACAATATGGAGGGCTGTGCTGAGTAGTTTCCTTTGGTGCTTCCAAGTGGAGCACCTGGGATGTGACATCATATCGCAACACCGAGTAGAAATGACAGCAGCGCAGAGGGGAGGCGGGCTGAGCTGGCCCAGATTAGGCTTATGGCCGTCCAGAAGGTAAATTTGCCACTGATTAACCTATACATTATGCAGAGCCAGCCAAGTTCTTCCTGTGGTAGAAGCTAATTCAGGATGGACCTTCATAATGTATAGTTAAAAAAACCACAACTCTCCTGTAAACTCTCCATTAGTTAATAGAACCCGTTCTTTTTCAGACATTAGTGAGGTTGAGTTAAGCTTGCACTCGTGCTCTGTTGCTTTTTTTCCAGAGTGCCGGGCCTAACAATATTTCAAGCTAAACAGTCTGACATTACAAAAGGGGTGATGCCAAGTGGCTGTGCAGAGCGTGGGGAGACTGGGGGAGTTAATATAAACCAAAGAAAAAAACTCAAGTTTATTCTTTAAATGTGTATATAGTATCAGGGGTACTTGGCAATCCAATTCTTTCTGGTGTATGTTAAACATCTGACTTTTTTTTTAATTTTTATTGCTTTTTATCTCCTATAGGTCTTTCCGTTCTTTTTGACTCAGTTCTTAACCGAAAATGATTCTGCGTTCTCGTAAGATTCCTGCTCGCCCTCCAAAGGAGACACAAACACCAAAGAAGATCGAGTGCAACTATGCTGTAAGCCCACAGTGTGGCGGCAGAGGACAGCGAAAGGTCAGTTTGTGTTTTTTTTAACATGAACTATATGTTTTTGAGCAGGAAAATGGAAAGATGGAATATCATTTTGAATGAAGGGTAACATCAGGGCATGTTTCTGTGAATAACTTGAAAGCAATTGGCCTAAAATACTGTTGATGGGGTTTGCAGATAAATGGTTCTGTGAGCATATATATATACATAATAAATTCTTTAAACAGTTGCAGCCCAAATCTCCGAGGGATGGACTTAGGACACCTTTGTTGAAGAAGACCGCCATGTGTCTGATCAATGACTGTATGGATTCTTCAGAAGATGAAGGTAATTGGATATGGGTAAAGCCGTAATATTTTAATGTAATTAAAACAATTACAGTGTTTGCCAAGTCAGCTCTGGAGCGGAAAGGCTGTAAGTACCATGTATTCTGTCATGGGTTCATTTTTTGTGTAGGAGAAACTGTTGGAGTGTGCCTTTAGGAAGATACATGTTCATTTTAAGTCCCTTTAACCCTCAGTCAAGTTTATTTTTTTACAGTGCTGGAAACCCCATTCAAAGAACGATCCGTGCGGGTTCACTTCCAGGTGGATGAATCCGGCTGTGAGGAAGGGGCTATTCTAAGCAGTGTTTTCAGCTTCACGCCACCTCAGGTCAAGGGCCTGGGTAAGTGTATGCATTCGAGTTGTGAAAGTGTGGGCTCGCCAGGGGACAAGAATAAGATGGCTACGGCTACCGATTACTGATCGGTAACGGGCAGAGCTGACAAAAACATTTTATAAAGGGAGGGTTAAAAAAAACAATATAGTGTGGTGTATCTTCAGGAATAAAAGAAGTTCACCAAATGGGCAGAGCATTGAATGTGTATTACTTGTACACACACTGTGTTATTTTGTGCCAATTTGTATTGTAATTTAGAAATACCCCTTATTTTAAAATTACATCCCATTCTGGATTTAGTACATATCTGTACTTTCATTTGTATCAATGATTTCATCCTCACAATTAATCTAATCTTTACCCTTAGGTTTTTGCAGTCCCCGGACTCGTAAAGGAAGCCGTAGAGCTCCCACTGTGGACCAACCATATTTTAGTCATCTCCCAGAAGATGATCTTGAGGAGGGTTGTAAGCCGTGAGTTGTTTTTTTTTTTTTAATATTTTATTTTTCCCATTAAGTTGCCTGTTAATGGAGTTCTGTTTAAATGGGGAGTCCAATGGAAAATAATTCTCTCCTTGAGAATATCCTATAGTGTTGTATAAAGAGTTGTAGGTTAACAAGTATAATGATATGTATCTTTCAGTCATTTGGTATGGAATTTTATATGTATTATTTACAAGGGCAGTGTCTCTAGTTAATACTTTTTCTTTTTTTTATTGCTCTCCAGATCTAAACTCATCTGTGGTCTCCCCTCCGTTTCATATGATAATCATCAGCGATTGAAGGAGATACCTTTTAAGACTCGCAGCTCCCCAGAGAATACACTTGTCTTGGACCCGGTATAATCAGATATATCATGTCTTCGGTTGTAGTGCCTTTAATCGTGCTTTAAGGCAGGGATGGGTATCCCTTGGCATGCTGACCTATGTTGACCTCAGCAGCAAATGTGTCAAAGGCTAGTGGAGGAAGGGGAATAAAATAATTCACAGATAAATATCTTGTAGGAAGGCTTGTTGATTTAATCTATTGCAGTAAATAACACATACAGGAGTTGTGGTGATAAAGCAGATGTGTGGATGTGCTCCTCCTATTTCAAGAGTTAGCAATACTGGTCCTTAATATTGGACAAACAAATTAAATAAAGGAAAAGTCGTAATTTTTTAATGTTTTTATTTTTTTTTTTACATAACGGTTTTGTAATATTGATGTCCCCCAGTCTTTGGCTGAAGAGTGTCTGTACACATAACTGAGCTTCCTAACTAAGGTGACTTCATGTGTTTCTTCTCTGCAGGAGAAGATCCTGCTAACCAGCTCACTTCTTCCATATCCGGATGCTGACTATACATTCCTTGTCCCATTTCAAGATGCATATTACAAGGTTTGTTGTAAACAAACATAGTAATAATAGCAGAAAACATAGTATTTAAGCAAAAAAAAATGTTTTTCATCCTCTTTAAACTCCCATTCCAAAACAATATGCCATTCAAGAGTTTTGTTTAGTTGAAAAACTACATTTTAAAAAAACGTTAACGTCTTCAATTTTTTAGGCTTATCAATCTCCATGTGACTGCTTCTAGTTCTTAAGACCTTGTAACTATTGGTGCTCCTCCTCTGTAATAGTCGGTTCCCATTCTTTACAAACATTACCTATATCTTAACAAAGACCAAAGAAAAATGGTACAGGGCCAGGATTCTATTCCTATGTCCCTCAAAAAAAAAGCCTTTTAAAATACCTACAAATGATTCCATTAGTCTTTTTTTTTGGGGGGGGGGGGGTTAATTCCAGAATTTGATTCCACTTTCCATTTTTTTTTCTTGCTTTACATATAAAAGAATCACAACAGATCCAAAAAAGAAAAAAAAAACTTATTTGAAGCACCTAATTCCACAGTATACTACCCTCTAGTGGCTGTGTCTTTTTTGTTTTGATGGCTGTAACCTTTTGATATAGGAGCATTTATTTTCTATCAACTAAATAATTTGGGGAGGATAAACGCAGTTGTGCTCTCAATATTTTTCTCTCTTAAAGGTATATGTGAAACTGCGTCCTTACGCCAGAGAATTCCTTGAGGCACTTTCTAAGGTGTATGAGGTAAGAATAACAAACTTCACAAAGTCTTTGTATAACTAAAACTGGATAGGCTTTCTCCTGCTGATCACACTATAGTCCCTCTCCAGTTCACATGCCCAACCTGGACAATCCCGTGTTCCCTACAATTGTTTAGAGACCACGGTGTCCTGCTGTGCAACTTCATAAATGAGAAGTTGTTTGTTTTTATTATTCAAGCGGCTAGTATTGTGGTTTATTCTGATTTCATGTCTGTTAGGTGTTTTTTTTTTGCGCTCATCGACATTTAACACCACAATTTTTCCATTTTCCTATAGATTTTTGTTTTCACAACCGCGAAGAAAGTGTATGCTGAAAAAATCCTGGAAATCCTGGATCCACAAAAGAAGCTGTTCAAGTACGGCTGTTATCTAAGTCTTAAAACATATGCTTTTCCTGCGCTAAAAATCACGTTTGGCAATTTTAACAATTTATTAAAAGGTCTCTTTGGGTTTTTGCTTTCAACCCGTATACATACATACATACATACATACATACATCATTCATAATATTGATAAATGCTAACAAATATAGAAAAGTGGACAAAAATTGAAGTACTCACTGGGTAGAAAAATATCCCCCAGTACACATTAATATACATCAAAATGCTGCATTACACCAATGCATATTTATTTTTGTTATTACGGAAAAAATATTCTCCGCTATTCTAACTTGATGTTGCTGATGATCAGGTATTGGGGTTTAATATCTAAAATTAGCCAGCAAGGGGGTGGCGGGATATCAGGATCCGTACAGACCCTCCTGGGAACTCTACCTACATCGAATCGTATCAGTGTCCGCTTTGAAGGGAACGTATTTTCTTCATAATACTGTACTGATGCTCACATATTGTTACACAACTAATGATGGCTTCTGTTGATGAGTGAGGATTTCCCCGCCAATCAAAAAAATTAAAAGCATTAATCTCTACTGTGTGCATTTGCGGCTTGGGTATCAATGTGTGGCGCAAGCTTAGTGGTCTAGCTATTAATGGGGTAAACAAGCTGTAGCTTAGGTAAACTCAAGTGGGAATGTACAATTTTCCTGTAAAAATCCATTTAATTAACCGATTTGGTCTTGCTTACAGGCACCGTCTGTTTCAGAACCGTTGTGCCTGTGTCTCGGGACACTATGCCAAGGACCTTAGAATCATCCAGAGAGACCTGGCCAAGACTGTTGCCCTGGACACTGCCCCTTATAACTTCCCTGCCCAAGTGAGTCTGCCCCTTGTTTACATCACAGTTCAGTAAATTGTGGGCACTATCCAGATCCCCAAATACACGGTTATCCCTGCTTGCATTTTGGTTAATTGTTTCAAAAATATTTCTGATTTCTTATCAGATTGCTAACAGATTTCCATTAAAGAGCTGGACAGGTGGCCAAGAAGACCGTACCCTCCTCAATCTGCTGCCAATCCTGGAGGAATTGACACTAGCGGTAAGAAGACTAATGTGTTAATACAAAGGGAGGACCACACTGGGACCAAATATAGTCACTGACACTTAAAGATGTTTACAATTTACAGTATTAAAGGATAATAATTTCCTAATGTAGATAGACTACTGCACTTATTTCCCTGTCCCATAGCGGTTACAGTCTAATTAGTATTAGGGAGTGGACGGACATACATATACAATCAATGGGGAGGGGCAAAGAGTGCAATTTACAGTATGGGATGGAGCAGTAGCTGTTAAAAAAGCAGAGGGACACCCACTATGATATGGAGTAGGGGGACAAGATGAGTGTATAAAGGGATAAGGACAGAGGGGGGGGGGGAGTTAAGTATAGAACATATGTGGCAAAGGCTAGATTTCCAAGTATTGGTTAGTTAATAACACTGCTGTTTTGGCAGAAGAGATGGTATAGTGTAAGAAGTGTAATCTGCTATAAGACCCAAAGACTGTATTGGTCCTCTGTCTTGTCTTATGTTTAAGCTAGCCATGTCTCCTTTGTTTTTATGTGTGCATGTGTTTCTACAAATCGACCTCTTGCCCTGAACGTGTATGTAAATGTAATGTCCAATGCTCTTGAACTACTCTCACACACTCATCTGTTTGTATAGGATGATGTACGTCTGGCAATCTCTGAACGACTCAACAACAAGGGGCTGATAGATGATGACATCTAAAAACCTGGATATGACTTTTTGTTTCTCCGAAACATGTGTGTAGCATTTGTCTTTGTACTGTTTGTATATTTCTTGTAATGTTTATTTTTAATATTTTTATTAACTATTTGTCTTGTATGATTCTATTTTTACTATGTAAAAACACTTAAATAGTTTTATTCAATAAATCCTATGTGATGAATTCTAGTAAATTAAGGACTTGGAAGAGCAATATTTGTAATTGTCTTTACAAAGTGGTGCTTATAAAAGTGGTGTGGGAACAATAATCCCCTTTCTCAAGAAAGAGTTTTGATTTGTCAATAAGAATGTGTCAATTATATTTTTTATAAATAAATATATTTATTATAGATTGTGGAGTTGCCTAAAAGTGTCCATATTAAATATGAAGCTCTGTTTTGCCACTTAGTGGGTAAAATTGTTTGCATTGTCATCTATTTCTGGGTTCTAGGAAATTACCCATGGATATAATGGGTGGCCACATTGGGTCCATGTTATTTTCTAGTTTAAAACATAGGGGCCACTTTCATGATCAGTATGTACCCTGCAAGAATGAAATTTATTACAAAAAAATAAATACAGCTTTCTTGTTAAACTTGGCAAATTACACTGTAACAACATACGGCTACAATCAAGTAAGTTCAGCACAAACACATTCATTATGGATATGCTTTAAAGATATACATATATATTCACCAGAAAAAGTATGTGAACCCTTTGGAATTACCTGGATTTCTCCATAGATCCATTAAATATGACCATCAACTAAATCACAACATGCGTCAACTAAGAAAACACAGTTATACAGTACATTTTCATGTCTGAGAGTTAACCCCAGGTTAATGACTTCTCCAAAAGCTGATCAGTCAAGCTAATCTATGGCTGCTCTGTCAGTAAGGCCTCAAAGTCAAATTTTAAATACGCTCTTATTGTTCGTTTGCATTCTTATACTGACTTTACATGTACATTGCTCGTATATACAGAAAGTGTTCCGTTTCCCTCATCAGTCACATATTATACTCAAATTAACACAAGAACGTGGTTTTGTGGAGACTAAAGATGTTGGTGAGTTAAATACAAAGATAAACACGTCTGTACGTTACACACTATGATAAGATGGACCAAACCACCCAAAAAAAAGAGAAATAAAGAAAATATTATTTGTGCAAATTATACATAAAATCTAGGAAAGATACTGAATGTATCCATAACCCTTTAAAAGAACAACAAATAAATCATATTACAGATAGCCATGTGATACATTTGTATGTTGCATTTATCCTTCATTTGCTATAACATGAAACCTTTCTATTTTTACAGGCTAGTGGTTTGCTGGACAATGCCGCGAGGAAGCTGTGAGAAGTAAAACTACAACACAATGCATGGAATGAAGCTACATACTGTGTTGTTATCAAGCTTTGTTACCATCTTTGATTTGATGGGGAATTTCTTGATTTGAGCAGGAATAAAATCTCAAGCATAAATGTTGTTTTGTTAAGTGTGCCAGGGGAGGGCAGACACCTTCTGACCCAAGGGGCAAACTAAGCTGAGTGGTCACCCTGCCAATTGTTATTAATGCACACAATACATGCATTAATACACACAATCCTACTCAGTAGGATATATTTGAGCTGCCAATGTTTAACAAGCGGGCCGGCTGAATTCTGATGGGGCCTGTTTAAAGAATTTGGACCAGAGCAGAGGTCGCTTGCCCTTATGCCTTGTGGTGAGAGGGGCAGATCAAGCTAGTCATAAATGCCCCTGCATTACATAAAACAACTAAACACAAGAAAATAGACATTTATACAAGTATGACATCCATTTTGCATCGATTTTCTGGAAAATTATTTCTATGACCTTTGTGATTCATCGCCAACAGCTTTGTCCAAAGCTTGACTTAATATTTGTTTGGTAAATCAATATTGATTAGTGTTTTTCAAATATAAAAGGTAAGAGAACCAAGAGATGGAGGAGGATGTTGTACATTACTGATATTATTATCTTTTATTTATATAGCACCAACAATTTACGCAGCGCTTAATACAATACATATATTCAAGGGGTATGACAAGACAAGAATTCACAGACTTAGACAAACCGATACATTCGGTGACGAGAGCCCTGCTCGCAAGCTTACAATCTTGAGGGAATGGGATGACAAACATAAGGCACAGATAAAGGGTGAGAGGCAGTGTGATGGTTGTATTAACGACAAGGAAGTTCTAGCAGCTAAGATGGTGCGGCTTCTCTGAAGAAGTCAGTTTTGAGATGTTTCTTGAATGTTGGGAGGGAGGGTGAATGCTGAAGGTTCGGTGGAAGTTGATTTCTAAGATATGGAGCAGCCCGAGTGAAATCTTGTAGACGGGAATACGTGAGGAGGAGAGCCTTAGCCCATGGGAAGAATGTAAGGATCGAGCAGGAGAGTATTTGCTTATGATTGCCTTATATGTTAGTACCAGAATTTTAAATGTAATTCTAAAGGTTATAGGGAGCAGCAATTAGGACAGACTGCAGGGGATAGAGTTAAGACAGTGGAATGCCAACCAGAAGTGTGTTGCAGTAGTCAAGACGGGAAATGATAAGCGAATGAACCAGAGTTTTTTCTGGATTCTTGGGTGAAGAATGGGCAGATGCTGGAGATGTTTTTTTAGGTGTAAGCGGCAGGATCTGGCAAGGGACTGAATGTGAGGGATGAAGGAGAGGTTTGAGTCAAGGATTACCCCAATGCATCAGGCCTGGTTAGTAGGAGACATAGTCGTGTTTTTAATGATGATATAGAATTCAGGTAGTGGAGAGAGAGATGGAAGGAGGGAAGATGATGAGTTCAGTTTTAGAAAGATTAAGTTTCAGGTAGCAATATTAAGACAATATTTTATCTTAAGCAGATTTTAATGTCCAAGATGCAAGAGATGTTTAAAATGTCAGATTTTGTATGTTTGACCTTAATGTTAGATATGTCTCAAAACAACTGAGGTACCCCGAGGGACATGCACAGCTTACAAACACAAGATTGAAGCTCCTCTGCATAGACTGACTTCCATGGATGTAAAAGGGCATCCATATATTGTACCATTATCTACCTTAAAATGGTCTGGGGTATGGGCACTAACCTTCACTCGTGCTGTGTGTTGTCCCACTTATGGGGTAATGGTGTCCCAATAATGGGGGAATACATTGGCTATTTTAGGAGTATATATAGAAATAATCTATGATCATCTTACATGCCATGGCCACAATCATTGTGTCTACCAACAAGGAATCATTTAACTTCCAGGTAAAGGCAGTTGGTGTATCTGAAGAAGTGTTAATGATATAAGGACAAGTAAGTGATTCATTGGTCCTACCTTTCCATCCACAAAGGAGGGAAGATGGTTGGGGGCCAGGAAAGTCTAGCCTGCAGCTTCTCCTATGTGGGTAAGAATAGAAGGTATAATCTTTTTGATTTCCACCAGGAAAAATGGGTAAAACATAATCAGCCACATCTGCCCTGTGGACCTGGTCAAAAAATAAAACACATAAATCATAAACAGAAAAACTCTAAGCATCATCCCTGAAAAGCATATTCATAAGACAGGAAGTTGGAATTGAGCAAGATGGCCAGTGATAACTCATTACTGGTTACCTTATGTCCTAAAGGGATTCAGGCATACCTACTGGGTCTACAGACGAACAGGAGCTTTGCTAAACCAACAGGCTGGTTAGTAAACACTAAATTATAAAATGTCATAATCCACCTTCTGAAACCTAAATCAAATTAAAAATGGAAGCACAAATCTATACGTGCAGAAATCCCACGTGCAGAAATATTTGTTGTCTACTTTTTGGTGTGAAACTTCATAAAAAATTGTTGAAGCAGACTTCCCTACTAGAAATCCCTACTAACCGTAGTACACTTTGTTAGCAGCAGCAATAGCTGGGTTGTGCATGGAAAACATCTGCCAGTAAGTCTTATTACAATTTCATCTTGAATAGTTGTAAGGGGCTTCGTAAAGAGAATGTTGGTAAAAACTTTTAGTTGATTGTGCAAAGTATTCGTTGTGCTGTGCTTTTTAGGGTACACCGATTGAGGAACCATTTCACTTTTTGTAATTGTGTCACAGTCTGGGATGTCAGATATAAAAATATAAACAGTTCTGGGCTTATGTAATAATTGTCTGCCCATAGGCGGTGGTCATTATTTAGGAAGGACAAGAGGAAGTCTCATATTATTTTGCTGCTTGTACCAATTGACTTTTGTTTGTCGCAAGGATTTTGTTGACTTTGGATACAGGAAAGGGCATCAGGCTCAGCGTTCTTGGAACATGGATAATAGGTGATATGCTGGTCGAAGCAGCAGAAAAACAAAGCCCAGCGGGCTTGTTGGGTTTTATTCGTCGTGTTGAACTGAGGTACTCTAGGTTTCTATGATCAGTGTAGAGCAGGACACCTTCCAGGTGTTGTCTCCACTCCACTCAGCGCAAGTTTTATAGCAAGCAGCTCTCGATTGCCCACATCATAGTTTCTCTCAGGAGGTGTAAGTCTTTTGCAACAAAAGGGAGCAGGATGTAAAATGTCCTTTTCTACTTGTCTTTGAGACAATACAGCTCCAACTGTGGTCTCTGAGGCATGCACCTTCACTAAGAACTGTTTCATGGGATCAGGAAACACCAGAGGTAAACAAGTGTTTAAGATGGTCAAATATTTTTTGCACTACTTTAGATAAGCTGCAGAGGAAGTTACTGTAGAAATAAGCCAAACTGAGGAAACGTTTCACATCTCTCTTGCTCTCTTGTTTTATAGCATGTGTCTAGAACATTTCTGCAGACCCTGTGGCGTTAACAAAAACCAAGGAATTCCACAGATGTTGTCTGACATTTCTTCAATTTGGCATAAACTCCTTGTTCACGAAGGGGTTGCAATAAGTCAGTTCATGAAATTTAATTCCTTGTCAACAGTAAGTGGTATTATTGGAAAGTGGAAGCATTTAGGAACAGCAGCAACTCAGTCATGAAGCAGAAGACCACATAAAGTCACAGAGCTGAGATGCATGGTGCTTACAAGTTGCCAACTCTCTGCCAATTCCATCTCTGAAGAGTTCTAAACTTCCACTCGCATTAATACCAGCACAAAAACTGTGCTTCATGGAATGGCCAAGCAGCTGCCTGCAAGCCTCAAATCACCAAGCATAGGATTTATTGGTGTAAAAGTATGCCACCACCGGACTATGGACCAGTAAAAAAGTTCTGCAGTTCTCTGAGCTTCTCTGTTTGGCAGTCTGATTGGGGAGTCTGGGTTTTGTCCATATATTCTAGCATGGGGAACTCAGGAGGCACACACACTAAGAAACAGTAGATCTGAGTGCCAGCACAAAGGACTTTTTTTTATATGGTTCCCATCTATAGCTGTGCCCACATGCATACTAGAAGGGCAATTGATAAAATGAGATGCTGCCTCAGTGAACTGAAGCACCACTCCTTCTGCTGGCAGTCATGCCAACATGCTACTGCTGATGCGAGGGGCAAAGAAAGGGAGCAAGTGGTTGGCATCCAGAGCAGATGTGGAGGGGATTGGCACCCAACGCATACCTGTGCCTCCACTTCTGTGGATGTGCAGGAGAAAGCCAAGAGGTACGTGCCTGAAACACTGGCACACATCTTTACACACAATATCACATTTGCACAAACTTACTCATGCCAACAAGCATGCACATGGACATACTTACACCCTACATATACTCACACACATGCTCACATCCACACACATACACTTCTATGCTTCCACATACACATCCATGCTCACACATTCAAACATGTACACATTCATGTTCACACAAACTTACACATCCATATCCATGCACACACACAAATACTTACACGTCTCTGATCACAGATACTTACACATCCACATATGGTCATACACATCCATGCTCATACACATCCATGCTCACACACAATTACACATACACATCCATGCTCAAATATTATTATTTACACATAGATGCTCATACACACTTACACATAGACATACATGCTCACACAGAAATACTTACACAGTCATGCTCAAACACACACTTCTATGCTGCCATACACTTACGCATTCATGCACACACATACAAATCCATACAGAGGCTGGCACGCCCTTAAGGGATTGCATAGTGTAGTATGGAGGAGGCAGGATCACACTGGAGCTGGAAGGAGGGGCTTTACCTGACAGCCCTATAAAAACCTTGCACACCCTTCATTAGGTGCTTAGTTATTGAGCTGGTTTTGTTCTGCCCAATTCCTCCTGCGATCTACCTACTCTGCTCAAAGTACTTCCTGGTATCCGACATTGGGTTGTTTACTGGACTTTTTGTATCTCTCCTATCCTCACCTGGCTCGTTACCGGTTTTGCACCTCTGCCACCTGTCCTGATCCTGGCTTGCCTACCTGACGTTCGCTTTTGCCTTTGTCCCTTACCTTTTGGACTCCCACGAATACCTGTTGGCCTCCTAGCTTGCCACCCTGCTCTACGCTCCCAACGCGTCCCAACAGCACCCTTTTTGAATTCTATGGTTTTACATATCAGGGTTTAATAACAATCATCTGTTCCTTTGCAAGTCTGAAAATCTCAGATGAACAACACATGACATATTACACTGTGTTATGATTTATTCAACAAAAACAAAGCCAACATGGACAAAAATGCCCTTGATTCATTGCTCATCAGTTAGAATTTTGGAGCTTAACAGAAATATCTGGCTGCTGTAATTCAGAAAATACAACTGCACTCATTATTAATTTATTGTAAAATTTGAAGAATAAAATACCCAGTAGCAAACAATTGTTTTTACATCTGATGGGCCATCTGCAATATTAGCAAAAGGTGAAAGTGTCTCAAAGAGATTGAAGGAGCAGTTTGGGGATTTGTCTGTGCAGCACTCTATGACTAATTGTCAAGAGATGCAGAATATGTTATCTAAAATGTTGTATAAGATACTATCAAGAAACATTTTGTCACTAGGGCAGCATGGAAAAAAATTCAGGCCAATCTGTAAGTTAAATGAAGAAGAGTATTCAAATCTAGTAACTGATTAAGTTTAGCTGCTTGTGCCTCTTAGCTATGGAAATATATGGAAAAATATTTATATATTGCACTATCCTAAGTGTATACTTAATTGGGTCTTGCATTTCTTTCAGCAATTAATATTTCACTACAGAAGGAGAACTTGGACCTGTACACTGCATACTGTTCAATGGAGAAATATTGCAAGATCAGTTTTCAAATGAGGTTCCAAGACAGAAATATTTAATCTCTTCGGCATTCCTAGTGACCAAGTTTGTAAAATGTTTAAAGAATGTGAAGAACATAATTATTTGCCAAGAAAAGAAATACTTCCAATTAAAGAAATGGTTATTATATAGGGCAAGAAAAAAACAGGCATTCTTAGCAACATTATCCTGCAATGTGAAACCACCACTTAAAGGCAAACAATACCCCAATATATAGCCAGCAACATCTCCTGAGTACATGCATAGGTTTGCCGGGTTGTTTGAGGACTAAAGAGACACATTTGGGATGTGTGTATTTTTTAATTTGGATTTTTGACATCTGCTCATCCTGCCACCAAAATATATTTGGTACATCTTTGAACCCGCCCAATTCAAATTACCCATACAATTTTTTTAAAAAATAGACACCCTGTGGGTATTTCAAGTGCTAGTATTTAAACTCTTTCCATGTCGGGATTATTGGCATTTAGAATTTGCACATAAAAACAAACTTTTAAAAACAAACTTTTTATATTTTTGGACAATTTTTTACATGTTGTTGGAACTATATTGTTTACAAGTACAAGTTGGAACTACACTGTTTACCGGTACAAGTTACCACACCTTAATTTTTTAACCATTCTTTAATATATATTTTACACATTGTGATTAGTAAACTGGGCTTCACTGAGTGGCATGGTTCAATGCATTAATTGTATTCAACCTGCAGAGGACTTGTTAATTTTTGAGTGGGTGCCGCATTCTTGCTAGAGGCTATAGAGCTTGTGGTCGCTCTCCCTGGAGAGATCAGTGAATCCTCGGGTAGGTTTTTGGTGTTTGCTGAATGCCCCAATAAAGTATATTGTAGCTGGGAATGGCTGATTTTTAATTAAATATCTTCATAAGCACACAGAGGCCCTTTAAAAGCAACCATTATTGTTGTGTTCCAATGGCATGTTAAACTAAAGCAAATTTAAATTAAATTTGGACCTCTTGGACCAAAGTACATACATCCCTAGGAGTTGTGTGCCTCTTTCCTGAATGATGCAGTGTCTGTGTGGTCCCTTGCTTTTTATATTTGCAAACTGTTTGTGCAGTTCTGAGAAGTCTTTTGGAGCGTGTATGTGGGAATTTGTACCCATTCAGCAAAAAAGCACTTGTGAGGTAAGGTACTGAAGGTTAGACAAGAAGGCCTGTCTTATAATCATCAGGCCAAATAATCTCAAAGGTGTTCTTATGGAACTTGCTTCGTGCCCCGGGGCATAGTCATACTGGAACAGAAAAGGTCCTTCCCCAAAATGTTCCCACAAATTTGGAAGCATAGCATTGTCCAAAATGTCCTGGTATTATGAAGTGGACATTTGGTCAGTACTTGACCTCACAAACGCTCTACTGGATGAATGGGCAAAAATTCATACAGAAACACTCCAAAATCTTATTGGTGGCTTTTATAGCTGCAAAGGGGGACCAACTTCATATTAATGTTGCATGTATGTAGAATGCGATGTTATCAAAGTCTCTGTTGGTGTAATGGTTGGGTGTCCCAATATTTTGTCCATATAGTGTACAGTATATACAGGGTTAATAACCCTTGATCCCATGTTAACATCTCCCCCCTCCAGATAAACTGTCCATTTTCTCCAACCGGTCCATTTACATTGACAATGGTTCTCATTTCCCATTTTTGTCCTTCCTATCTACTGTGTCTGTTTAAAGAAGCGGTGTTTAGCATGAACTGGGACCCGTTCCTTGTTAGATCTTACATATATTCCTTGGTAAATTGAGCTGAAGTTGATTCATAGATGAAGCTGTTCATGGTTTGGTCTGTGATAAGCTGTTCCAGTAGAATCCAGGTGAGCAGGTTAATGACATACTTACCATCTTGTTACAGTGGAAAAATCTGTAAGGGATCAAGCAAAAGCATCAGTTCTTAACAGGTAACTCTGTATCTAGGGAACAAGCAACCTTATGGCCTACATGGATGGATTATATCCAGGCTGCCTTCTGGCCCTTTTGGGGTTAGACCGTTGTGCATAATATGTCTAGGATTACATGAGGCCATCCCCAATTTGGATCCCAGGGAGAATTTTTGTAAACTCCCTTCTCAGAGTTTGAGGTGTGGAAATATTTTTACAATCTGTTGGGGCCATATTGGAGGCTGTAAAGAGAACAATGAGTTCAATTGCTCCTGAACTTTGGAGAGATACTGGTCTTTAGACATAGGTTTTTTTCAGTGGAGGTGAAAGTTGTGTTTCACCTGAACGGCCTAATGCCATCTGTCTCACTGTCATGAGCTCATATGGAGAACACCTAGTAACACTATAGGGTGTGGCCCCCATAGCCATGAGTACTGCTGGGAGATGGTTAACTCATGATTTGCCATAATGTACTAGAATTTTCGATAACATGGACTCTAGTGTATGATTCATTCTTTCCTCTACACTGGATGACTGGGGATGATATGCTATGTGAAATCTATGTTGTATTTCTAATATAGCACAAACGGTTTTGCGTAATCTAAGTCATACAATTCACAGGTTGAATATAACAAGTTTAATTATAAAAATTATAACAAAAGATCTTTTAAAAACCAATGACAGAAAAACAAAGCAGAGGATCTTGGGAAATGTAGTTTCTGTCATTTTATTTTTTTTTGGGGGGGGGTAAAAGTAAAATAATAGTATTATGTATAAGAGACAGGTGGTTATTACTTAAAATGACAGAAGGCAATAGTGAAACACTATTTTATTGCATTCTGTCATTTTAAGTAATAACCACCTGTCTCTTATATAC
>VKOC01017373.1:0-10122 GCA_009364415.1 Spea multiplicata
AAAAAAGCAGCTAATTTTGGCAACAAATTTGTATTACTTTTCATCAGCTCATTACTCATCAATCAACACATAACTTAGGGAACAAAAGACAAACACTTACCTTGAACCCAGTAGGACACCAATCCACAAATTGTATAGTGCGTTTTGTTTTAATGGCGGCAATGGCAGCATTGACATCCTTTGGTACCACATCTCCACGATACAGCATGCAGCATGCCATATATTTTCCATGTCGAGGGTCACATTTAACCATTTGGTTGGAAGGTTCAAAGCAGGCATTTGTGATCTCGGATACAGAGAGCTGCTCATGATATGCCTTTTCAGCAGAAATTATTGGGGAGTAAGTAACTAATGGGAAATGTATACGGGGATATGGCACTAAGTTGGTCTGGAACTCTGTCAGGTCCACATTAAGTGCTCCATCAAAGCGCAGTGACGCTGTAATAGAAGAGACTATCTGCCCAATAAGGCGATTTAGATTAGTATATGTTGGGCGCTCAATATCTAGATTACGTCTACAAATGTCATAAATTGCTTCATTATCTACCATGAAGGCACAATCAGAGTGTTCTAGTGTGGTGTGTGTAGTCAGAATGGAATTGTATGGTTCGACTACAGCAGTGGAGACCTGTGGAGCAGGGTAAATGGCAAATTCTAATTTAGATTTTTTCCCATAATCAACAGATAGTCTCTCCATAAGTAATGAGGTAAATCCTGATCCTGTTCCTCCACCAAAACTGTGAAATATAAGGAAGCCCTGCAAACCTGTACACTGGTCTGCCTGGGAGATATAGACAGGAAACAAAAACAAACACAAAACAATGCCATATTAGTATTCAGCTGAAAAATGCGTACTACAAAAAGATTCCATACTAATACTAGTTAAAATATATTTTTTCAAAATAAGCAGTTTTATTTTTTTTAAATACTGTTCTAAAACAGTAGTAGTTTTTGTGTTATAAAAAGACTGCCTATCAGCGAAGTATGTGTGGTCTAGCTCAACTGTCTTAGCCCAGCCTACTAGACTTGTGATAAAGTCTTAGTCACCTAGAGGACCTATGACCCATGAAAGTGTATAAAGGAAAGAATGTCATTATAATTAGCATAACATAATATATCAGCTCAATGTGGTGTTTGAGCAGCTAAAATCATGTAGTTCGAAAGTTCAAAGGCACGATTCTACATCAACAGTTCAATGGGTAAAGGACGTTTATTCTTACCATAGATGTAAGCACATTTCTTGAGCAGCATGCAATTAACATGGAGTGGATGAACACAATAGATTGAAATACTCAAATTCTATGAAGCACTAAGCAAAAAGGTGTTTTTTGTTCACCATTGCATTCCAACCTGGGGGTGCCTCTCTGATGCACTTAGTTCTTACCAGTTTTCTCACTCTTTCCAGTACAAGGTCAATGATTTCCTTCCCAACAGTGTAGTGCCCACGAGCATAGTTATTCGCAGCATCCTCCTTCCCAGTGATGAGCTGCTCTGGGTGGAAAAGCTGTCTATATGGTCCATTTCGAACCTCATCTACAATGTAAGACAATCTTTAAGCTAATCGTTAAACATGATGCTAAGAACAGATTAACACATTGCAGAGAGAAAAACAAATCAAATATGCAGCAACACTAGACATCGCAAAAAAACCAAAAACGGAAGGAAGTTTATATACACACACAAACAATATTTTGAATTTAAGTGTTTAAGTCACATCCACTGCCAACAGTAGGGATGCACCGAAATATCGGTGGCAAAAACATATTTGTTCTGCGAGCTCAGGGAGCGATCAGGCAGCAGGGGAGGGTTGGGGCTGGTCTCCACACTCATGTGTGGACCGAAGAACCCTCTCCCCCTGTCCCTGAAGCTGCCTCTGGCAGCTGGGACGCAATTGTTGGTCTATAGACCAGCCATTGCAGGGGGGAGTCTCTTTGATGACTGCTGTAGGCTTCCATGCCTACAGAAGTCATCAAAGGGCTTGTGGTGGCTTGTTTTTGCTGTTGCTGGTCTGCCTGGACCAGCAGCAGAGTCCCGTACAAAATGGGAATTAACCCCTAAAATGCCGCAACTGCAGCACTGAAGGGGTTAACGCTGCACTGTCATTCTCATGGAGCGATCAGGCAGCTGGGGGGTGTTGGGCCAATCAACACACAACCCCCTTCCCTAAAGCTGCCTGTGGCAGCTGAAAATACGATGGCTGGTTTTCCTGCAACCGCGTCTTCAGCCTACAGGATCACTCCGTGGGAGTGATCTCAGGCTTGGGGGCGGGCTCGGAGTGGCTGTGCTGTCTGCCCAGACAGCAGCAGCTCCCCCGTGTGGTGACGCGGGGGCAATTTTTTCTGGATGTAAGAGGCTGACAAACACCTAGGCGCCAGGACAATCGCCCTGGGATTTGTCGAGCCCTGTCTTAATATGCCCATGCGGATTAAAATATATAGGTAGAACAAGACGGCTTAATCAAAGGATACAGGAACATACCCGGAACATACAGAATGGGTTTGAAAAACATAGTGTCATTGCATTTTAAAATTAAACATAAGTGTGATCCCAAGGGTTTGACCTTTTTAGCCTTAAAAAAGGTCATACAAAATAAAAGAGGTAGAGATTTTAATCAAACCCTTGGGATTTTGAGTTGTGCTATTTTATCCAATAATGTATTTTATGAAAATCTTTTTAAGCAATTCTCCTGATTATTGAATTTTTATACTTGACTTTTCGATTAAAATGCTAGTTTTTATGAAATCCTCCAGTACATTTAAATGGTCCTTTATAATAATGTACTATGTTTCTATTGTAGTGTACTTCAATTTTAGAATATACACTTTAACTTTTTGTTTAATATCTTTTAAAGTATGATGCTTTTTAAATTATTATTTCCAGATCTACTCTTAACGAAAATGTGATTATTGAGTATCGGCTACCGTTCGGAATACCAAACACCGAAATATCACATGCGCAATACTGGAAACTGTATGCCCATATATTGACACAGGAAACAAAAACAGCTGTGGACTATTGAGAATTTTAAGTTTGGACTGGATTTTAGTATAAAAAGGCAATATTGATGGAAGCTCATTGCACTGGCTGAGGAAGTCATGAACTGACAAAACGCATCCCAGTGAACGTATTGAGCACTTTATCATAATATAATTAAATTTTTTTTTTAAAAAGTATTAATAGTTTAAAAACTTTTAAATTAATATGAACATCTTGAGTGATGATTCTCAGAAAGGGGCTAGGACACCGGCTTAAGAGTGTCCATATGTGTCTTATGTGCCTAAATTTTTAATTTGGCTCTGAATACGGGGAGCAGGCTGCTTGGTTAGAGAAATACTCTTTTTTTTTTTTACTGTTTTATAAGATTACAAGACCACCTTCTGTGGTCATATTGTTATGGCTGCTCAGGGTATTCTCTTCAATAGCGTTCCATTTTTGATTCACATATTTGTACGAGATTAAGTTTCTCCTGAGGAAGCAAAGGCTGGCCCTGACAAAACGGGTTGAGGATTGGGACACCATAATATTCTGCTATTAAAAAGGATTTAAAATCTCTACGGGATTTTGTACCACATTTAAGTTAATATTGCATTATACAAGTATTATATATCCCCAATTTCTCTGACATACTATGCTACCATTGCCTATATTTTGTCCATCTCTCTTGGGCTGCTGGATATTTGATTGGAGGTTTCACTATTTTTGGAGGGGAATAGTGCTTTTTGTTATACACTTTATATCACTATTTTGCAATTTTCTAGTAGGTGTGATACACTGATTTTTTTAATCTATATCTAATGGAATACCGTTATGATGGAATATGGTACTCCAACTGTACAATTTCACAATATAGTATGAAACCATTAAGGACAATAAAAATACAGATGGACTGTCCCCATTTGTAGTTCAGCTGAGTGCCTCACCACCCCTAACCATCCCACATACTCACATGACGTGGCAGCATACACACATCTACATTCAAATAGTGGGCCCCTTTCTGGTTGATCCCAGTGTCTCACCTTGCCCTGGTTCATATCTAATGGTCACATTGGTCATAAATAACAGAAGCAATCTGTGTCCTGTGTGTTTACCTAGCGTCAGCATTTCCCCATATCCTTAAAACTGTTTTCCACAAGTAGGCTGTTTCTCGTTCTTTCACATGCTGACTGGTATGTTTGTGATTTGTTTGAAATACTTTTCCCCGAAAGAGCTGGAGAAGCTACCAGCCCCTAGCTGGCCAGTGATGGCTATGAGCATCCCAGTGTAAATCCCTGGTCCTCATTACACTCATCTATATTTCATACACACACAAACACAAATATACACTCACTGGCCACTTTATTAGGTACACCTTGCTAATAACGGGTTGGACCCCCTTTCGCCTTCATTCTTCGTGGCATACTTTGTACAAGGTGCTGGAAACATCCCTCAAATGTTTGGTCCATATGGACATGAAGGCATCATGCAGTGGTTACAGATTTGTCGGCTGCACATCCATGATGCAAATCTCCTGTTTCACCACATTCCAAAGGTGCTCTGTTGAATTGAGATCTGGTGACTGTGGAGGCCATTGCAGTACAGTGAACTCATTGTCATGTTAAATAAACCAGTTGGAGATGTGAGCTTTGTGGTGCATTAGCCTGCTAGAAGTAACCATCAGAAGATAGTTACACTGTGGTCATAAAGGGGTGAACATGGTCAGAAGTAATCAGGTAGGCTGTCAAGTTTAAACAATGCTTAATTGGTACTTAGGGGCCCAAAGCGAGCCAAGAAAATGCCCCCCCCCCCACACCATTACACCACCAGCCTAAACCGTTGATACAAGGCAGGATGGATCCATGCTTTCATGTTGTTTATGCCAAAGTCTGACCCTGCCATATGGATGTCACAGATGAAACCGAGATTCATCGGACCAGGCAACATTCTTTTGGCGAGTCTGCCCATCAGCTTCAAGGTTCGACATGTTCTTTCAGAGATGGTATTCTGCATACTTTGGTTGTAACAAGGGGTTACAGTGAAGGAAAAAAAATTTGATCCCCTGCTGATTTTGTACGTTTGACAAAGATATGATCAGTCTGTAATTGTAACGGTCGGTTTATTTGAACAATGAGAGACAGAACAAAAAAATCCAGTATAACATTCCAAATAAGTTATAAATTGATTTGCACTTTACTCAGCGTCTGTCTGCGCTAGACCGGAAAAAGTGATAAAAATATCCACCCTTAACTATAATGATATAACTAATATAACACTGCCAGCAACAATACAATTTATAAATATGGCACCTTGGTCCCCCAAGCGAATTAGACTAAAACCCCCACACAATATACTTCTACACAATCTGCCAGACTTATCGTCCTCTCACGTTTATTGACGTTTCTCCACTCTGTCAGTCTCTTCACTGGCTGCCTGTGCGCTTCAGGATTCATTTCAAAATCCTCACTCTTACTTTCAAAGCCCTTCACTGCAGTTCCCCTCCCTACTTCTCATAGTTCATCTCTAAATACACTCCTAACCGGTCTCTCCTCTCATCCAATGATCACCTTTTATCCTCTCCTCTGATTTCTAGCTCTCTGCCCTCTTACACGATTTCTCAAGGGCTGCCCCTATCCTCTGGAATGCTCTCCCCAGCCTATCAGTCTTTCTCCGTGCCTTTATTCCTTTAAAAAAAATCCCTCAAGACCCATTTCTTTAAGGATGCTTACAACATAGCACATTAACGCCCTCCCACATACTTTTAGCTCACCCTTCGTAGCCCCTCTCCTGCAATACTTTCACTAGTGTGGCTGGTCCATCCCTTACACTGGCACTTTTACCCTTTACCTATTGTGTAATACACCCTAAATCCCTATAGATTGTAAGCTCGTTTACCCACTGTACAGCGCTACGGAATTTGATGCCGCTACACAAAACAAATCGTAACACAATAATTATGTGATTTCAAATTAAAAATGAAATGGTCTCATCACGTAACGTTAGTCTTTACCAGACAAAGGCAGAACTTAATAAAGGAATTTTTTTATTATAAACAAAAAAGTCACAATGCATTCAAAAGGCAGATGATAAACGCCAAACAGATAAAATAAAAAGGAGAAATAACAGAAAACCTAACTACTCACTTGAATGGTAAAGTAAATTTTTTCTGTCCATAGGGCTCCAGCAAGGAAAGATGGCGACTTACTCAAAATTAGATCTTGGCCCCTACTAGTAAGCACACTGACCAATTTCCTCCCATTAACTTTATACCTTTTCCAGCTCATCTCGAGTTTTCAAGCCATCCCATAGGTGGTATAAGGGGAGGGAAGGTGTAACTATGAGAGCCATAAGTGACCTCCCCCTTGTATTGTGGAAACATATCAATCAAAATAACACGTTTTCATTTTATCGTCCCTCCTGTGCTCGCCACAGCAATAATTCTTGCATTTATGAATTTCTTGTAAATTATGAAGTACATATATATGTCACGCTTGCTACCTATGACTGAATATCACAGATTTCACAATTCCTTCCAAACAGTTAAGTTACACTGCCATATTTGTATTCTTTTTGTAGGGTGCGCTTTCCCTGTTCTAGATATCTATGGGTTATTAACGTATGCGTTGGATATGACCTGGATATGAAATGGCTTTCCTGACTGCTAGTGGTCACTTAGCATATCAAAGAATCCAATATCTATGAGGGGATACAGGCATATGGTGGATCAAGTAGACATAGAGGCACCTCCACTGTAGGATTTCACATCTTGCAGAGGCCCAGCTTTAAAAGACAAATTTATCAAATTCCAAACTTCAAGATAGCCAAGACCAGAGAGCTGTCCTAGGATGTCAGGGACAAGACTGTAGACCCACACAAGGCTGAAATGGGCTACAAGGCCATCGCCAAGCAGCCTGGTTCGATTATTCGCAAAAGAAAGAAACACAAAATAACCGTCGATCTCCCTCGGGCTGTGGCTCCATGCAAGATCTCACTTCGTGGAGCTTCAATGACCATGAGAATGGTGAGGAATCAGCCCAGAACTACACAGGAGGATCTTGTCAATTACAAGAAAACAATTGGTAACACTATGCCGCAAAGGACTGAAATCCTGCAGGGTCCGCAAGGCCCACCTGCTCAAAAAAGCACATGCACAGGCTGTCTGAAGTTTGCTAATGAACATCTGGATGATTCAGAGGAGGACTGGGTGAAAGTGTTGTGGTCAGATGAGACCAAAGTTGAGCTTTTAGCCATCAACTCAACCTGCTGTGTTTGGAGGAGTGCTGCCTATGACCTCAAGAACACCATCCCCACCGTCAAACATGGAGGTGGAAATATTATGCTAAGGGGACAGGACAACTTCTCCACATCAAAAGTACGATGGATGGGGCTGTCAAATCTTGGGTGAGAACCTCCTTTCCTTAGCCAGGGCATTGAAAATTGGTCGTGGATGGGTATTCCAGCATGACCCAAACACATGGCCAAGGCAAAAAAGGAGTGGCTTCAGAAGAAGCACATTAAGATCCTGGAGTGGCCTAGCCAGTCTCCAGACCTTAATCCCAGATAAAGTCTGTGGAGGGAGCTGAAGGTTCGAGTTGCCAAACATCAGCCTCAAAACCTTAATGACGTGGAAAGGATCTGCAAAGAGGAGCGGGACAAAATCCCTCCTGGTGGCCAACTACAAGAAACGTCTGACCTCTGATTGTACTTGGTGGGAAAACCCTTGGCAAAGTCATGTTTTGCTAAGGGGTGATATACTTATTTCACGGAGTAAAACGCAGATCAATTTGTAACTTATTTGAAATGTGTTATTCTGTTTTTTTGTTTTTATTCTGTCTCTCACTGTCCAAATAAACCTACCATTAATATGAAGGTAACAGGCATACCTAACAAAGTGGCCATTGAGTGTATATACATATACACACTTAATAAAAACACTTTTTAAATGAGGATAAAGGATCCTTTCTGGAGGCTGGGCCAGTTTCAGTATGGTTAAATCAAGGTACAAAAACCAAAAAAACTTTTCTATCACTATCAGTTTAGGCATATTTTGCTATTTTTGCATTGGTGTTTTTAATCAAGGAACAGTGTAACAAGGCCAGAGATTCCATGTTGTCTTTGTAGATCACAGCACTCTCAAACTTGCAATGGTAACGAAACTGGGGTTACATACAACGCGTATGTGGCTTTAAAGACCAATTGGCATGTATATGCTGCACTCAGATTAGTCCCGATCAGCATTTCAATTTCCACAAAACTTAGTGTACTCTTTTGTCCTCCCTGTCCCTTTGCCCAATGCTTCCCCCTTGAAATGTGTCTAAGTCTGTCAAGTGCCATCAAGCGTTAAAGCATGTATGTTAGTGGATAGTGTGTAAGGGTAAATGACATGGCAATGAGCAAAATTACTATTGAGAGAAAGAGGTGTAGGTATGTGTGATTAGGGAGAGACAAAAAAATAAATACCGCACCCAAACACCACCCCAGGTTCACACCTGCCATAATACCCGACTGACCAATGGCATAATCGATCAGTCTGTGGGTGAATGTGGTTTTAACCTTTATTTATTACGAAGGGCCAACACTGGGAAGTTTCTCCAGCAAGAAGGGCCAAGGTAGCTGCGCATATTACGGTAGCCAGGACTGATATAAAATTATTAGCACTTGAGTCTGGCTTAGTATAATTCTACTGTGTGAGTAATTTCAATAATGATGTGTGGCACCATGTGTATTTTATCTTACTGTCCTTTTGCATATGTTCACCAGAGTCTCCGTGGAGACACTCAGTCTATTTAACTATATTACTTTACTGAGCCTTTAAACAATTGGAACTCTTCTCTATTGTTTGTTCATAATTCAATAAGTTAGAAAACTTTATTCTAGTTTACCGCCGAATGAATCCTCTTCAAAAATGTCCACACCAAGAAGCTTTGACATGTACTCAGAGTTGATTAGTAATTTAAGATGGCCAATAGATACACAACAGATTCTGTCTGCAATGCAAAACTGCAGAATCTGCTGGCACTTTATAAATAAATGTAACCAATGTAAAAACTACAAATTGGGCATGTGACAGCCATCCCATAATATTCTATGAACTATGCCTTCGAAGCATTATTTCATAGGGTATGACTGAAAATTATGTGTTAGTGTTATTTTTTCAATGTGCATGTGATGGGTTTACTACATACCAATAACTGCGGATTCGAGGTCTACAAACACTGCTCTAGGTACATGTTTTCCAGCTCCAGTTTCACTGAAGAATGTGTTGAATGAGTCATCTCCACCACCAATAGTTTTGTCACTTGGCATCTGACCATCTGGTTGGATTCCATGCTCAAGGCAGTAAAGTTCCCAGCATGCGTTACCAATTTGAACTCCAGCTTGTCCAACATGGATTGAAATACACTCACGCTGTAAGGAAGAAAGAAGTGTGGAAGAAAGAAATTGATACAAGAGACACTGGTGACTTCAAAGTTGAAATTTTGCAGAGTGCTTAAAAAACATTCCTCTTCTCATTCAGAGATGAAGAAATGCCTTTTGAAATTACTGGATCCCCTCCGTGGTCACCTACAGCACACAGCTTGAGCTCCTGTGCAAGATATCTAAATAAATTCAAACACTACATATTTGTAGGTTAAAAATAGCTCCACTCCCTCCTTTGCTCTATTACAAACTGGTGGATGAATCTGGGTTTGGCTGATGAACCCAAATGCCAAGTAAATCACTATCACTAGCACCAGAAAGCATAGTACCCAATGTAAAGCTTGGTTGAGGAGATAATGGTCTGGGGCTCCTTACCAGGGGTTTGGCTAGGTCTCTTAGTCCCAGCAAAGGGTAACATTAATGCTAAAGGATACAATGAGATTTGAGACAATTGCATGCTTCCATATTTGTGGGAACAGTTCAGGGAAGACCCTTTCCTGTTCCAAGAAGACTGTACTCATTTGTGCACACTAGAGATGGGAAGACCTGCAAAAAAAGGAAAATGTAAAGTCTCAAACCATTGCAAGTTCTCTCATCTTGGAATACAATTCAAATACTGAGAATGCAATTCTCAAATAGGAATATGCATTTCTGTCTCTAGGGGTGCTGCATGGAGAAAAAAAAGGTTCAGTTTAATTTGTTTGTGGCCAGGGTTCATCTTGTTGGTAT
>VKOC01017374.1:0-87414 GCA_009364415.1 Spea multiplicata
ATACGGGATTGCAGTAGGTACATATTCATTTTACAAAATGTTTTCGGTTATTGCAGTGACCGGTTTCAAGCCAAAGTTCCAAATTTCACTAGAAGAAAATAAAAACGGTACCCTGATGTTTGTCGGTACTATATCCATATTCTATATTATTTGCAGGAAAGTACATTTAGGACTTATTACTTGACCCAAATATCAATGCAGTAAAAATGAGAATCTACATTTTAGCTTTTAATAGAGAGAGCCTGGAACCTCCAGATATAATTCAGATAGCTCGCTAATAAACTCGAAGTATAGTTTTTTCCATTGTAATAAAATTAGTCCCCCAGAGAAGGTGTGCATTTACATGTCTGTCCTTTGTAGTTTAAGCATGACTACTTGTTTTCACGGTAACTACGTTTTATGGTTCATTTGTTTATGATTCCCTTCAAAAGTAAAACTAGCTTAAGGTTAATTCTTTGACCTGCATCGTTATAATGTGCAATTTTACACTTTGCTTTTGAGAGCGGCATCTACCTGGTGCTAAATCACAGCATGCATTGAATAGACTAAATAACTAAAAGGTGGATATGGTACAAAGAATGCAAATATTCCGTGAAGAATGTTAAAGCAAATCAGTACTTCTCTCACCAAACACTAAAGGAAGAGTTGGCAGGAGAGTTGTGGTTTTAACTCTATCATGTCACTATTCATTATGATGAATGAAACTTGCATGATAAAGGCATTTTATGCTATGCATAGATATATTCAAGAAGATGTTGTGACTATGTCTATCCCCGTTCTGTGTCTCCATATTTATGTTGAGGTTTCAAGAATTTTATAGCTGCAGGTCTATTTGCTAACCCTTCCTGTCTAGTATGTTAGAGGCTGAAACCTCAACCATAGGTAGTTTTCTCTTGTGGCACCAATGAGCAAACATCAGAAACCAGAATGTCTACTTCAGAGACTGAGCATCTGGGTGCATGACTGGACCTTGAGATAGAAGTCCTAGAGACACAGGCAAAGGAAAATAATGTTTCCAGCTTCATTCTCGCCAGTTCTGAGTACCAGATCTTCTAGGTCTAATTTGTAACAATAAGGGTCACACAAGATCTGCCTCTCCTGATCTTGTGGACCATTCTTGACATCATAGGGAAGGGTGAAAACACATAGGCTAGATCGAACTCTCAGACATGGGACAGGGCGCCTGGACCTTCCAGATTCCCACACCTTTGTGTGGCATAGCAAGAAAACACTTATGGCTGCAGACTCCACTCTCCTGGAAGAACAGGATGGTGACTCATGTAGTCTGAGGTAAAATTCAGAACACCCTGAATACAGACGACAGTCTGTTGAAAAACCCCTTTCCATCTAAAACTGAAATACATAAGTTGTGACTTTTTGCGCCATATTGCCTTTTCAAATACACTACAGAGGTCGCACTTGATACTTACTGACTGATTTCTGTTGTGATGCACTTTGTGATAGTGGCACTGAATTTACTCTGGCAATCATTCTTGCACAAAGTTGCTTCCAAAATGTGCTCCCCAACCCTCTGAACTGCTGTCTGTAGTGATATTTAATCAGAAAACAACCAAGATACTATTCTGGAAAAACTGTCACCACTAATAAAGAAATGCCTTTATGTGACTGAGGACTATCGCCTGGCATTGCAAAGAATGAGGGGACCTTTCCCATCTCGTCAAACACCAGACCCAGGGACTCAAACACTGGCATGGCACTAAGAAGGACTTCTGAAGGTTGATTAGCCAGCCCAAATGTTGCAGAATCTTCACCATCTGACCCTAAAGGACAATTGGCAAAATGAAAGGAACAAAGGGAACAAGGTAACAGCCTGTTGCCTTGATGAGCTACACCAGGTACCCTTTTTTGTTTCTTCTGTAAACCACATTCCCCACAGGGGACACCTGCAAGACGGTCAGATCTTCTTGGCCCCTTGCCACAAGGGTTAGGGCCACTGACACCACGTTTCGAGGGGGGGGCACTCATAAGAGCTACCTAGCTCCCCCTCACCAGAAAAGCTCAGCACAGTCCTCCACAGTGGAAAATGGATGGTTACAATGGAGATATATGTAACTGGCCAAAAGAACTGGGAGCCTGATCACCCAGTAGGGCATTCTGCCCTTCGCGGTTTAACAGAGAAGGGCTTTTGTCCATGAAACTGGCATTCAAGGCCTGCTTGTCATAGCCCAGAAATACGCCACTGGACAGGCCTGATTTATTTCCTTTAAAAGTATTTTGCCAGGAATAATATATTGAGTTATCTTGTTTTCAGTAGTTGTTTTAGAAAATCAGATATAGAGTTCAAATTAATTATATTTTCTCCATGCTCTCTGTATTTTAAATCTAGTTTATTTGGTACACACCAGGACATATGTTTACTATTTTTCCTCTAGAAAGGACAAATATTTTGGTTACTTAACAGCTGAATATTACAGCTTACATGTGTATGATAACTAGTTATATAATACCTTCATGCAAATATTGGAAGATATTTTCATAATGTGTAATGCAAAATCTGAAATCCAATAATATACAGAATAAAAAGGCACTGGCTGAAGGGTTGCTTAGAACAACAAAATCTAATTTTTCCACATATCGAACAGGGAGTTTGGACAGTATATGAAGTAACTGCAGGTGCTAAAATCATTGTGGCCCTTTTACATTACTCCTTTCACTTAAAAACCTAACTTTTTCGCAAAAAACATGCTCGTAACAATTGCCATCTCAGTTACATTTTTCCTCCAGGGCCACTTTTCAGTGTTGCTATAGTTTGATTTTAATGGCAACCTTAAAACCAGCAGAACAATTTTATATATAAAAAAAAGAAAATCATGTTCCTTTAAAAATATTTTTTAAAAAACCTTTACTACCGCAAACCTAGAAGCATTATAAAAATATGAACGATCGCTAGAACATAAAAAAACTGTGTGGAGGGTATAACCATAATCAGAGAATGCTGCTAAACATAAATTGAGTTTTTAAGTAGCGACACCTACTATGTAGAAGAAATCCTACACAAAATTGCAAAAAAAAAACCAAAAAAACTTCTCTAGCATTTTAGCACTAATCATTACATGTCTTGGAAAAAAAATGCAAGAAACCTCTGATAGTTTCGTAAAGTTCTGGAAAATCCCTTTTCATTTTCTGCTGTTGCAAGAATTAACATGCTTCCCGAAATTAATTGCCATGGTACTTCTCAGCTTACTCTAAATCTCTAAGCAATCAGAGGTGTTGTCTTAATTTAATATACTGGAGAATGGATGTGTAAAAGTTACAGAACAGTGTATTGAAAGAAAAATGTGACAAGGTACAGCTAGTAAAATAGGACACTCTTTAAATATGACGCAACTTAAATGACAATAAAGCAATGGTAAAGCCAACCCCCCCGTTTTCTGGAAATTAGTAATCTCTGATATTGATTTTTGACTGATTTTTGGTGTTTTAACAGAAACCATATGGACTTCAAAAAATATTTAGTTGGTGTTATCATGTCATTTTCCAGAAAAGGTAAACTGGTAACTTCTTCAGGGCACATAGTGTTTTTAGTAAATATTTAAAAAATTAACTTGCTGCAAAACTACCATTTGAATTAACAGAGCTTGTGGTGGGAGTAAACTGGGAAAGCTGGGGGTGCCCTGGTTTTGGGAAACGGGGAGCAGTGATCTACTTACCTTCGCTGCTGCCCTAAGCCTAACCTATGGCAGCATCATTTGCTGCATCCTGCGCAATGCTGTCCATACTTATGAATGTTGGGATATGACATCATATGGCTGAAGGAAACTATGGAAACCATGCCGACTTTGCACAGACTGATTGGGAAGATCACAGATATAACCTTTAACTGAGGCTCCCTGATATGCAGCAGAGGGTCTACCTCCCCCTGGACCCACCACCCTAGGGCAAGGAGGCCTAGGCCAGAATACGTCACTGTCTAGGGGCACACTAAATATAGTTCATGTATATGCTTTCATATAAACAGTTCAATGTTTAAGGGATTGTAACTTACCTTTGTAGCCTATTATTGTACCTGGGGTAGCCTGCCCCCCCCCTTTTGGACTAGCCCGGGGGGGGGGAACTTCTGACGCTGGTCTATAGAGCCCTTCTGACCCCCTTAAAATTCTATACTCCTATCCAAATACACCCCTACCCGCCCCCTTTGCTCATCTCATGACCTGCGGCTATCTTCCACTGTTGTTACCTCTTCCCACTCCCGTATTCAGAATTTCACCCGCGCCGCACCCCCCCTGTGGAATTTCCTTCCCCGTTCCATCAGACTTTCTGCCCCATACACAACTTTCAAAACCTCTCTGAAAACCCACCTGTTCAGAGAAGCGTACAGCATTCCTTCCCAGTACCCCCAACCATCATCATAATCAAGGCATCTGATCAACAGCTTCAACACATCATCGGAACCAGATCAACCCATCCCCATCCTAGCAGTCCTCTCCTATTGTCTCATTTCTCCCTCAACCACCGACTAGATTGTAAGCTCGCAAGAGCAGGGCCCTCTTTTCCTTTGCACTGGTTTGTTATTGTTTGTGTTTATAAATTGTTCTTCTGACTGTAACAGCGCTGCGGAACCTGCTGGCGCTTTATAAATAAATGTAATGTAATGCAACAGGGACACGTTAAGAGAGCTGCGAGTGAGAGGAAGGAGGAAGCAAGTGAGAGGGCAAGGGAGGGTTTATGCATGCCTGTATGTGTGTGAGCTTGAATGTGAATGTGTGTGTTAGCATTTGTCATGTGTGGTTGCATGAATGTGTATTTGTAAGTATGTGTGAGCATAAATTTGTATGTGTAAGTGTGTGTGAGCATGTGTGTGTTTGTGTGTTAGCATGAATGTGTATGTGTGTTAGCATGAGTGTGTAGTGTGAGAATATGAGTAAATGTCTATGCTGGTGTGTATGTGAGTTACAGGGAGGGGCCCTTTGGGGCTACATGGCCTTAACTGCATCCTGAGCCCTGGTAAGATATCAGTGTAGCATCTACAGCTGCCACACCCTGGTCTACTTCTGAGGATGTTGCATTACCAGTGTAAGCAGAATCGTTACAATATATGTGGTGACAGTCCTATACAGGACGCGTTTCTTACAATAGCAATTGTCTTCTATAGATATCTGAATTTTGTCGCCCAGGGGAAACTCATGGAAGCCAACTTCCTGACATTTATAGTGGAATAGGGGAGTTGCTGTGAAAGCCCTTTCCATTCAGTTTGACAAGATTCCAGATCCTGCCACTACCAGGATGATGACCCTGCCATGGATACTTTGGAGATGGGAGATCATAAATCATGGCATACACAGTGGCCCTAACTAGTCATGAAAATAGTATTGAACCATGTCCTCTTAAATACACAAATATATTCTATATTTACAGAACATGGGACAAGCTAGAATAAACTGATGAACAAACGCATTTTGGCATTGACGCTTATTCCAAAGAAAGTATTTGAAGTATTACTTCTTATTTGACTTTGAAAATAATCATTTGCCAATTATTTTGAGTATTTACTTTCTGATAAAAATGTTTTTTTATGTACAGTATAACCTTATTAAAGCTGCCAGTCTGTAGCAACTATAATCGAAGGAGAATTCCATGAGGTCAAGCCAAGGACAGCGTCTGGGTTCTCTGCCAGAACGGTAAGTTCATTTTGTTGTGGTTGTTGTATGTAACTCAATCCCTGTTTATTTGTTAACCAAACTTAAGCACCTGTTTGTGGAAGGCTCCATCGGCCGTGGCTTGCATTGACATACCAGGTGGGTTTGACTGTGCCAGGTTTTAAGACAAATGACATTACCCATACATGAAGCTTAACCCCTTAATGACAAAGCCCGTACATGTACGGGCTCAAAATGCATTGTTTTCAATGGGTTTAGGGACCGCCCATTGTCCTTAAGGGGTTAAATTACATTGGGCCTGTCACATAAAAACACATTTACATTGATCAGTGGACCTTAAATCCTTTCTCTATATGCTTTTCATATAAACAGTTCAATGATTAAGGGATTGTAACTTACCTCTGTAGCCTATTATTGTACCGGCACATATGGCACATATGGAATTAACCCTTCTTTTCCTTTCAGAACCATCTACAGAGACTCTCATATCAACAACCAGTTAGGGATTTATTTTGGCAGTAAGTACGGTAGTCAAAAATCCTATTCCATAAATTATTTTTACTTAGAGGGATAAACTTTTAATCTGTTTCAACTTTACAAAATCTGCTAAATGTATCTAAAATGCACGTTACAAAAAGATTTAAATGTATTACTATTTTCCTGTCCACAGTGTGCTCTCGCTGACATGGGAAACAAGTAGGATTGTGGCAAGTAACATTCAACAATACTAATGCCACTACACTGACATATAAAATGTTTTATTTCACACCATAGTGTTAATAAACTTAGGTAGTGGTAATAATGCACCATGTTGTAGTACTTGAATACTGTGGTATTATATATCCATATATGCCCGGATTATATCAATTCGGGGCTGGGGTCATGATAGAAAATATTGTGTTTTTCCCCCCACAGAAAGTTGATTAATTGATTTCAGGTATGTCATAGTTCATTCACAACCTTTACTGTAAACAGAGCCTTCACGTAAATGGAAGAAATGAGTATTATTCAGATTGTCTTGTCAGCTCACGTCTCCTCCCTATTTAACAGGCAGTGTGCTTTAATTCAATACACTAGACACATTAGAAAAATACATTGCCACAAGGCTGATGACAGCAGCTGCCAGCGCACCCCGTCCTGAAAGCAAGTGAGAACTTGATATTAATTTTCATCTTCCTGGTTTGTTTTAGTAGCATCGGCGACATGCCTCTACCAGCAAAGGCTCAGAATGCATTCCTCAAAGCAGTAATTCATGTTCAGGCTCCTCCCATTACATATATATATATATATAATATATATATATATATTATTTTACATTTTATTTTCATTCACTTAAAACACGTATCAATAAAATGCACTCTGTGCCGTGATGCACCACAGAAGCAAAAGCATCATCGGTACAAACGCTCAGAACATCAGAAATCTGATATACAGTTGTGTGAAAAAGAAAGTACACCCTCTTTGAATTCTATAGTTTTACATATCAGTGTATAATAACAATCATCCGATCCTTAGCTAAAAATTAGGTAAATACAATCTCAGATGAAAAACAACACATGACATATTACACTGTATCATGATATATTCAGAAAAATAAAGCCAAAATGGAAAAACCATGTGTGAAAAGTACACCCTTACTGCTTCCATAGTAATTAAGATGCTAAGTAGCAGACATGTGCTGCTAATCAGATGCCCTTGATTAATTGATCATCAGCAAGTGTGGCCCCCTCTATAAAAGCTGAATTTTAAGGAGTTTGCTGGTCTGGGGCGTTCAGGTGTGTCTTAACACAATGTCAAGGAGGAGAGACATCAGGAATGATCTCAGAGAAGATATTGTCCCAGCCCATCAATCTGGGAAGGATTATAAGGCCATTTCCAAACAAGTTAAAGTCCATCATTCTACAGTGAGAAAGATTCACAGCACCATTTATGTTTTCATATTCAATGGGTTGTGTGTTTCGGAGATCTGATTCACGGTGATTTAAAACAAATTAATAAAAGTTAAGTGTTAAGGTCCAGCCTTAGAGTGCATTGATATGGCCGTCAGAGGATGGTCCTTAACCCCTTAATGACAAAGCCCGTACATGTACGGGCTCAAAATGCATTGTTTTCAATGGGTTTTGGGACCGCCCATTGTCCTTAAGGGGTTAAAGGGAGCTACAAATTTGTTTATAGGTATTTATAGTGGCTCGTATTAGTAAATAGTATGTGGTTTCTTCTTGGCTTTTTTTTTTCCAACCCAATGAACATTAAACGAAACCTGTTTTGCATTCTGGATGGCAATATTTATATACCTGTTCATGGTATCAGCAGCAAAATATTATTTTGTATGCAAATTGAGTTGTTAAAAGAAATATATTTAGCTTGACTTGGTTTGGACCAAAACATGTGGTTCATTTATATTCAATAGCGGAGGAAAGTTTGATGTATGAGATGCGGTACAACACTACCAATAGCCACTTCAGGCCCTTAAAGGAGAAATTAAGAAATTTCAGCGTAAAATAATTCAGTTATCAGCATTGGAAAGGTTAATTTCTTATAAAATCTACATTTATAGTATTTTTTACATTTTTAAGTAAATCTCAGTTTATTAAGCACCAGTAAAAACAGACAGTGTGGTATACATGTACAAGCATGACACATTGCAAACTACACAAATCGTGTAAAGAGAATATAGCATAATGTACGAAGGTGGCACAAGTAGACGGTCAGCCGTGGAGAGACGACATCGGGACAATCACACGGAAAGACCATGCATCAAAGAAAAGAACCATAGCGTACAGCATCGCCATGCCATAAACTGAGATAAAACAGAGGCACATGAGGCCCGTATAACGAACGAAAACAAAATAAGGAAAAGAAGACCAAAGGCGAGGATCGCGAAAACCAGTCCGGTGGAGCACCGTCAGAAAAACTGTGAGGAGAAGA
The DNA here is from genome assembly GCA_009364415.1 of Spea multiplicata. Classification (NCBI taxonomy): domain Eukaryota; kingdom Metazoa; phylum Chordata; class Amphibia; order Anura; family Pelobatidae; genus Spea; species Spea multiplicata. The sequence continues at coordinate 8,547 of VKOC01017374.1, forward strand.
CACTCACATCCCCCGTGGATGGACCACAGGGCAAGGGGCACTGCAACAATCAAGGGTGTCAACTGGCCGGCTAAACCGTCCCAGAAGAATTAGTCAGCAGGGCAGGAAAGATAGAGGAGGTTATGAGGGACTGCCATGGAAGCCATTTCAACTCATGTTTATAATCTAAGCCCCTGGATGACATAACTAGCCCCTCCATCTGGTGGATGAAACCAACCCGTGCCAACCAGGCAGAAACGGGCGGAGTTCCAGCCTTCCTCCAAAACCGGGGTATAACCACCTTGGCAGCATTAAGCAGTTGCATGGTAAAAGAGCGTTTATAGGAGCCAACAGGGGCATCATGAATATGGAGAAGGACACAGGCCGGATCGAAGGAGAAACCAGGGGGCTCTATATGGCGTATCACACGGAGAACAATGGACCAATACGGCTTAACTAATGAACAATCCCACCAAATGTGTCGAAAGGTACCCCTGTCCAAGCCACACCTCCAGCACAAGGGAGATACGTGGGCCGCGAAAAGATGGATTGCAACGGGGACCCTATACCAGCGCGTAAGAAGTTTATAGGATTTTTTACATTTTTAAGTGCAGTTTTATTCTAGCACTGTCAGCAGTGTTTCTATTCATTCTTGAAACAATATTTCAATTTGTCTGCACAAAATCCACGGATTGTACTGGATCTCTGCAGAGCATTTCTGGTGCTAAATACAAAGCAATCGGTGGTTTACATTGCTTTCCTTTGGGTCTACTTGGTATTTAGCTTAGTCGTTTCTGTAAGTCTGATTGTTCAGCACTGCAGAATATGATAGAACTATATAAAACAACAACAAATAATAATAAAACCAGAATTAGTATAGTATACTAGAATTTATAAATAAAGCCCAGTGGATTTTTGTAAAATCTTTTTTTTCCCCCCACAAAAAGTGGGTTTTGCGCCATCTATTGTTGGGTTTATATATATAACGCTTCCGTTTTTATAGAAAGATGGTGCTTAAAGTATGTATGAGAAGAAATAATGGGCTTGATTCTGACTTGACTTAACCTTTATTGGCCTCAACGGTGTGAAAAAGAGAACGCAGGTAACAGTTCAATGGCTCATACGACTACATCAAATAGTTCCGCACAAGTTATTAACCATATTATATCAATCACGCATCTATTCCTGCACTACTTACACATTACTTCATAATGCTCCACTACTCGTTTGCTCACTCGTATCAACCCCTATTCAACAAAATGCGCGTCGCAAATTGCATGGTTCAAATAAAATGTTAAAATGCGTAATACATTGCAGTGTGTGCAGGTCTCTCCTCGTATACCTGCTGGCAAATATATCCAATATCAACTCTCTCTTCTTTTCTGTCTCTCTAAATATCCACCGTTCCTTCGCCTTTAGAAAGGTTGTTGCAAGGTATACAGGGCACTTCAACATCGTTTGGTATTTTTCATTTGATCTTATTAGGGCTTAAGTGGTTTGGCTGTCCTCGCTGCACACTTAATGGTCTGATTAAGTGATAGCATTGCTTGCGGCTGTTGTTTATTTGCTTTTTAGCCTGGGGCAATGAATTGCCATGTTCATAGTGTGTGCAGAATGGCTGTTTTGTATTCTCTGGCTTAAAATTAGGGGTTCTCTGTATTATGCTTCAGTTTTTGGAGTCTGTTAGGCTGCGAGCCCCAATAGCCACTTTACTCTGTGACTTCTTTAACTCCGTCGTGATCAATGACATCATGAAAATGTGTCCCTAGGGAATCCATGATGTGCCTGGTACGATCGCGGAATCACTTATTCAGAAGCACATAGGGGGAATTCTGCGGAAATCTTGTATTTGCAAGAGAAAAATAAGATGGCTGGGGTGTTAATTAGAACAGATAGTTTTCACCCAGAAAAAAAGAGCTCTTCGAGTTCCTTTGTTTTCAGAAATCAAAACAAGAGTGTTGGAGTGACCTTTTTAATATGTTCTCTACTTTCCCATTTGTTGAATAGCAACAAAACAATAAGGGGAACTAGAAAAACATTTTATTATTTTCAAAAAAAAGAGGAAAATGCGACATGACTTAATGACTTTGACCTAACCTGGAACATTAAAAGGGTTTCCCACTGTTTCACTAGGCGCCGTATGATAATAAGTGATATATGCACAACAGTTCAGATGCACAAGTAAAATCACATAAGCAACAATAAGGAGTCCCGTTTTCCCAGGTTTTATCGATTGCAGGCATCAGAGCTTAGCTCCTAATTTTTCCTTAAAAAGGGCCCTGTTTCCTCTGTTTGTATGAAACTTCCTCTAAGAGTTGTAAGCGAATTTATTCTCCAGAAACCAAATCACGCAGACTTCAAGCAGTCACCTGGAATAGTGCAGCTCAGTTATCTTGACTACTGCACCTTAATGACAACAGTCATTTGGGGCATTTTTTCCACAATGTGAAATAATGGAGCGTTGGTCTTTTTCTTTCTTGATAAGGAAGAAAGCAAAAAAAAAATGCACTGGAGCCATTGTAGGTTGGATGTGTTATTTCTAAGCCAGAGGATATAAGGTACATGCTGTGTTCATTGTATGAGTAGCCATAACCTGGATGATGTCCACATTCTTTAATTGACCTCTCTACTGGTTCAGAAGAAATGCAAAAACAACACACAATGCTATTCGTTAAACTTTTTCTGCTGCAAAAAAATTGGATTTCAGCCTGCAACAAAAATGAACCAGACTCAGACCTTGTGCAAGGACGAAAGAGGAGAAGGCCCTTTAGCCACAGTACCAAAGCATTCTATTTATAAATGATTTGTCTAACTGTGGACTGCTGAATATGTAAACTCTTTAATATTACCTTGTAACACAGCTTTATGCAAATCAACAATTCTTGATCGTATCTTCGGAAATGTATTTTTTGCGTGGCATGGTTCACCACTGCAGGTGATTCTTGTGAACACCAAACTCAAAAAGGTTTACGTCACAGTAGCCCTTCCATACGTCTCCAATTCCGTTACATTGATTAGACTCCAGGTTTTGTAAATCTGACTCCAGGTAGCTTTTGTTATCATTAGCCTAGGGGCTCACATACTTTTTCCAACCCACACTGAATGTTTGAATCGTGTATTCATTGTGGATAAGAACAATACAATAATTTGCGTGCTATTAGTTAAAGCAGAATGTGTTGGTTCATTATTGTAATACTATTTATACATACATGCTGGTATTTATTTATGGTTTTGTTTTTTTTTTGGATTGTCTACTTATTGTCCAGCGTTTTGTGATAAATGATGCCATTGTGTTTGGTTTTCTTTTTTTTGTCTGTCTGGGGGAAAAAAGTATTTAAAGAGAAAAATGATAGAAAGGTCACAGTTTTGCAGAAACACAGGCGACTTAAGGTTTCAGCCTTTAGCTCTCTCAAGGTGATATATAACAGTGAAACAAAAATCCCACATTCCTCTGGCATAAAGTCCAACTTTCGTGCCCTTAAAGGTCCCCTTTTATACACACGTTTCCTCCTATTCTCCTATAGATTTATAGATCTCAAAAAGTTTGTAATATTAGACGCCAACATCCACAATTAATAACCAGCTGAACAGTTATAAGTGTAAATAAAAAAAAAACCTCAAAGATGAATCAGTCCTTGGTCCTGTCTTCAAGCTTTATGTCTGTCTCATACATGTTTAAAGTTTTATAGCATTATGTAATCTTGCTGGACAAACTATCTGCTCTGTTCTAAATAACATTTGCAAACCTCTTGTATTTAGAGTGGAGGGAGCAAAGAGCTCTTTGTAACCTTGAAATAACAAAAGTGCAATTGTACCATGGACTGTCTCAATGTCATTTGCAATGTAAAATATATTTTCATATATTTTTATCATTACCAAGGTAACTCATGTAAATAAGATCAGTAACGCTAACCTGTCGACTGGATGCCCTTTACAACTTCCCATAACTCTTTGCGGTTAATGCTTGCAGGTCCTCTTATTGATCTGTTGTAGACTGATTGATTTGGACTGAAGAATGTGAGGCTGTTCCTAGTTTGCATCTTGGAATCCAAGAGCGGATATTTTTCACTGACCACCCACATAGAGAATTGCTGTGATTTTCAAGAAATAGCCAGGATACCTCATTTAGTACCTTTTTGCACAATATTTCCTGCTTTGTTCATAATAGGCACTATCTATAATGTATCTTTACAGCAGTTTGATAACGCCTTTTTGTTGTGCCAAATGTTATGAATATATCCTTATATATTTTTTAAAAATTAACTACAATTTTATGTGTCCCTCTGCTAACTTTACACAACTTCATGTCCTTGATAATGTTCCACTATATCAACAGATTACCTAATATCTGTAAACCTTACATGCCAATTTGACCACTTGGGGAAAGATTAATAGCTAGGGCTGGAATGGGGATTAAAATAGTTGCTGGCACTTTATGGCTTATCTATCTATCTATCTATCTATCTATCTATCTATCTATCCATCCATCCATCTCAATATCTTATATTTATCAATTTCTTGACTGTAAAGCAGTACTGTGATATAAGTGGCATTTAGAACAATACAGTATTTTTAATGACAAAGTGCATATGTCTTTTTACATTAAAGGCTGTGGATCACAAGATCAATATCATGTAAAATAATAAGATAATGTTTTCAGACTATGTATCGTCCTAAAACAGTATGGTACTGATATTCAGTATATCACAAGGATGTGCGGACAATGCTGTTGAAACAAAATCATCCTTTGGGTATCTTTCTGTTTATCAATAAATCTAGTAAATACAAACTGTGCTGTCAATATGTTAGCCCCCTCCAAACCACAGCAATGGGAAATCAAGCAGGAGAAGCAATAACATTTAATTAATTGAGTGAATTTAAAAATAAGACTAAACCAAACACCAGGTAGGTAGAAAGAATGCACTTTAGCCTTATTGGTTATTAGTCTGACGTCAATTACATTTTTCTAGAATAATGCTCCCTTATAATTATAATTTCCATCACAGACTATAGGTGGCGCTGTCGTACAACACACAGATAATGTGCAAATTGCATCAACTAGAAAATACAGGTAAAAAATAAAAATGTTCGTTTAATGCTTGCTGAGAAGTGAAAATTTGCCACGAGTGGTGAAATAAACGTCTCTATTACAGAGTGCTGAGTTATATGCCTTTTATTTATATTTGCTCCTGGATTTAATGGAGTGCTGTCTGACACTAGCGTTGTTTCTTGAAAATTTGTCAGGGACACCTCACTACCATTATTCTGTGTGTACAGGTGACAGATGGATGTGGTCAGATGTCATATCATCTCATACACACAGAATGAAGAACACCGAGAAGAACTAGGAGAGATGGTGAGAAATTCTCATTATTATTATAATTATTACTGCCACGTCAGAGATACATATATTTCTTTGGGGAGAGGTGATGGTATGTTTTACCTCTGGCTTACCTCCTACACAAGAATAGGTAGCATACCCCCTAAGTGTCACATTTGAGCAGGGCAGTCCCACTTTTCATGCACTGCCCTGCTTTGATTGGCAGCTTCTGGCTTGTCTGGTGTCTGTAGATGAGTGTTTAATAATACTTCTATTACCCCGTAAACTTAATGAAGATCTGTGCTTTTGCACCTACGTACTGCTCCTCAATATTACATCATATCACAGTCGTCTGCTTTAATACATCACAAGATAAAAAAACTATTGATATAGATGGATGGTCCCGACCCACCAATAACCATAACGGCACCCGAAATGTTGTGTTGTTAGCAATGACTATAGAGGCCTTAGTTGGAAGGTGGACTCACATAGCTAGAATTTAATTTTCATGCAATGAAGAGTAGCAATAATTCCCAGCAACTGTGTACTGAAAGGTAAATGTGTGCAAAAATCATATAACAGTATGTGAATATACACAAAATATACAAATTTAAAGATATGTAAACGATTGCAAAAAACATATTTCCAATAAACTATCCTCAGTATAACATTGACACAAGCACTCAAAACAGTTAATAGTCTATTAAGGAGTACTAGTATGTAAACTACATACATGATAGCTGTCCTGGCTAAAGGGAACCCCGATTTATGCAATATTGTATGAGAAAGCCAGTCATTTACTCTAACATGAATACGCAATCAGTTCTGCATAATGTGGGAAGTACACATCCAACGGCTTGTACTGTTGGGGGAGTCTTTATTATTTCCCACCAAAGGAAACAATCATTATTATTTGTAAATACTGGTAGGTTTAGCAAGGCTGACACTGCATGATAAAAGTACACAAAATCCATTTCATGGAAATGCAGATGGCTTTTTCAATTCAGAAACAAAATTATTTGTCACCCTGAGTTACTCTCTCATGCGCTCTCACAGGATAAGAGGCCAGAATAATGAAGACAGATTCGTGGAGAAAGAGAAGCATTTTGGCACCTCTCTTTCTCCGGGAATCTATCTGCCTTAATGTGGCATCTCGATGCACTTCTGCAAAAGGGTGGAGCCACAGGGACAGCCTCTTCTCCCGTTCTGCCAATCGGGTGGTTAGGGTGTGACTGGAGGCTCAGCCGTTTTTTGGAAGTTTTAATCACCAGAGAAAGAAGACATGGGAAAAAGCGGATGAAGAAAGAAGACACAATAATTTCCATTTGTTTGGTTGGGGGTCCCTCCTTGTTTTTGGATATCCGTATGAATTGACGAAATATGTTGATTTTGTTAACATTTAAATTTGTACGAATACGTATGCACAAGTGTAGTTCTTATCTGAACACGTTCTCCTGATGTCTTCTGAAGTTTGCTTGCTGTGTTTAAAATTCATGCCTTTTTTGGCAGATGGTAGCAATTAATAGTACCAGAATTAGTACCGTGTTTATGCAACACCATGAGTGCTGTTGTCCAATGCACAGTCCAAATGGTATCATCTTGTACTGTAAGTAAAGAATAAGTGTTTGTTCAGAGGGGGGTATTTGATGGGGACACCTGGTGGGATCAAATAGGTACTGCTACCAACACCCTGTTTATGGAACACCATGGGGGCTTATTTCCCTGGAAATAGTTAGAATTATAATTTATTAATTGTTTTTCCCTTAATCTGGAATGCATGAATCTGCATCCATTAACCCATTACAAAATAGATGTGAGTATCCCTTAAGTATATTTTTTACATTTCGAAAAAAGAATTACATTATAGATTTCTGACCTTTTCATCCAATGTGACAAGCAAATCTATTCCAATTTCCCTTGCACATTATGAATAACTATTTAAGTAACACAAATAGGTCTGCACATTTGACCCAGGTGGCTATTTATGAGACTGCATCGGAAACACTGGTACATTCATCAAATGAACATTTGCTAGTTGTATTAGTATTTAAAGCAGTGGTGGGATTCAGCCGGTTCGCGAATTACCCTATTATAGACCGCACTTCCCCCCCCACTTAAAGTGGTTGTGCAGCCTATAATTGGGTTTAGGATCCAGACAACCCCGCTGCTGCCGGCAGCTCCACCCTCCTCACTGAACGGGGCTGTCACTGCCTATGAGTCGCGCTGGCCAGCTGACTCAATTCTATTTCGGATCAACGGGGACGGCTTCTTAAAATGCCACCCCTGTCGATTCGAAATATAAGTGAGTCAGCCAGCGCCGCTCAATAACTTTTATGGGCGGCACCAGCGCTGCTCAATGACCTTTGTGGGCGGTGTCAGCCCCGTTCAGTGAGGAGGGTGGAGCCGCCGGCAGCAGCAGCGGGAATCCAAAAGAGTGCAAGTCGGCTCCAGGCACTCAGGGTTCCAGCTCAGGCAGATTATAGAAGGAGAAGGACAACAACGTTTTTGAATATTTCTAAACTCAGGAGGAATAGTAGAGTTTTTTCATTACTTTTTATAGATGAGTAAAAGATTTTTCAACTAAAAGTTAGAAAAAGTCATTTTTTCTAAATTTTTCAAAATATTTTATACTTTCTTTAATAGTAAATAATATGATACAATCAATACACTGTCATCTAAAGAAAGCCCTTCTTTTCCTGAAAAAAAAATATAATTGTCTGGGTTCAGTAGAAAAACGGGAAAGAAGAAAATTACAGCTAAACACGAGCAGCGCAGAAATGTTAAAATGGCCTGTGAAGAACCATGTCTGATCTTCACTGTTATTTTTATTATATTTATTTGTACCCTGTTTGAATGTGGCTGCAGCTCCAGCCTTCAAAGAGACAATTCTGTAACTTGGCTGGGGCTTTTAATCAGCCAGCACAGCCCTGTCTGCCCAGACGGCACCCGTACTACAGGTGGGATAACACAGGTTGGGGAAACCCATTGTATCCCTTAATCCCCTCACCTGATACATCCCCTGTATACTGATGGGATTTGTGAGGGGATGTGGCTGATGGGATTTGTGATGGGATGTGGCTGATAGGATTGGGGGTTGGGTTCGGTGCACAGTGAATGGAGATTGTATATAAGTTCTGTGTGTTTGTAATAAAGAGAGTAATGTTTTAACCTCAAAGCATGAAGTCCCATCTTATGATTGAGGGAAGTGCTGGTCTGTGACTGCTTTCTTCGGACAGCCACAGCGCGTCCGCTTACTGGGAGAGGGAAGGAGCTGACTGGCGGATGTGTCCAGTCTGGGGCACAGGACGATCCGTCACACGGCCATTGTCACGAACGGTACAAAAAATAAAATCAGCCTTTGTCACAAAGAGGTTAAGAAACATAAAAGGACAGTCCTCTATCCTAAAGGTCTAAGAAGCTTTCATGCAGTAAACGTGGTACTATAGGTACTATACAACTGACACAATTCAACTGGGCGAATCAAAACAATAGTTGTCGCCTATACAATATGGTATAGAATAAACAAATGCTTTCACCCGCTATATGCGCATGAAGTTATAGATGACCCAAAGGCATCCCTTGTCCTGTTACATCAGTAAACCGCTGCTGGAGTAGGTCAGAGTAGGTCAGTTGTCTTGGTGAGTCTTTGTTTTGACAGAGAATACCCACCTGTCAAAAAATCCTTAAGTTTTTATACAACCATAAGGTCCTCCTAGTTTTCCAGTCCAAACGATTGTAAAATTATTGGTAACTTGAATACTTCTGGTATTAATAATTCTCCGCTACCGCCATGCATAATCTTTCCGGACTGAACCTTAGCAAATAACAAACATCACCATAAGAACTGTTTTGGCATATTCAGCATTCATCTCATCACCTACTCAATTTCCCAGCACCTCTCATGGTGGTTGTCTGTTTATGCCGATCTCGGCAAGAAAAGCCCTGCTTGTACAAGCAGTAGCGCTCCTACTACAACTGATACAACATATCCCCTTTTAATATTATTTTGGAATCGCTTCAGTTAACAAATCAAAACTTTATTTTAGCATGGTGCTTTATTTTTTATGTGGGGGCTGTAAAAGAATTGCACAACATCAATAAAATAATGCAATATACATCTAACTGATATATAACACTGAGCACATTGGTGCAATATATAAAAACTTAAACTGTTATTGGAAACACCCAGCATTAAAGGTATTTTACCAGACTGACCAGAAATGAGTCAGCAAGCGTATTTGTAAAACAAAGTCCATCTTAACACGCGGCCATATGACCTCACCTGCAAGTAATTCCTATTCCATTGCAAGTCATTACCTTACATAGTTACTGTCAGAATAGCGATGTAAACGTTCATGCCATTGTTTAATGGTTTTATAAATTGAAGAGGACATTCCATTTTAGCAAATGACTTTGAGTTGAAGGAGTAACTTGAAGAAACTTGATGTTGTTACTGCCAACTTCCTTTCATTGTCATTACCCCTCATGTCATTTTGTAGTGCTCTTACCACATCATTATAACTCTGTCTTTGTCCATGTATATCAATATAAATCCCAGTGGGGTCTTCTGGGGTTTCCCTCTTTTTTTACCCAAAATGTCACACTTCTCAGAGCATTATCACTCTCAGTTCAGCTTCTGTTATCTCTTACTTTTTACAGCATTGCCTAATTTTCTTGCACAATGCCATTACTTTATGCTCCATTCACCACAGAGTTTTATCTCCTTCATTCATACACATGAAATTCCCCATGTGATCTAAGTATAAAAAAGCATTTTTCTTTCTACCACACCCTTTACTATCTTTATTTCTGCTTTGGTCAGGCACTTCAGCTGCTTTTCCAGTAACCATCTCACATTAGCTGACTCATAAGCCTAGATATGTCAACATGTAACATCACAGACAGTAACAGCCAGAGGTAGTCATCTCATGTTCCTCTCAGATTGTGCTGCCACCCTAATGCACCACTGAACGCTTGCACCACCACCAGGGGGATAAATGCACCAGAGGCTTCCTGAGATCAAACCAATGATAAATCTGACACGCCGGTTTTGCTATTATAGTTGAAGCATGGTTCAAATCACCAAGGTTTACCTACGTCCTCTCTACACCCACCCATTGGTGACATATTATAAGCGTGTAATGAGATCTGTGCCTTTTTTCTTTGCTTGGTCTCCTTATAATGTCATATTCTTTAAATTCCCCCATCGTACCAGGAGGTCTATTTATCTATCACCCCAACGCGCCTTATAATATTACCGCCTGGCCCACCGAATAAGGAAGTGACCCAGGGCTAAGCTGTATCGTAAATTAACATCTCATCTCCAATAAAAGTTCCGTTTACCCAGTCAGAATGTTCCTGTCCATAACCACAATAATTTATTTATTGGGAGTAATAGGGCTGCAACCTAGCAAAGTTTAAAAAGATACCAGAAAATCTTGGATATGGTCACCCTTTCATAGAGTTGACCTAGAACTTTGTTTTAATGTCTATATTTCAGACAGTATAAAAGAGAGCTATAACTTGAGATCTTGGCGCCTAGGACACTTCAGAGGTTGCACTCCAGGCTGGTGTCGAATCCACATCCAGGAGTAAAGAAAATTTGCAGGGGCATTGCCATCAGGCTGTTAAAGTCCACCCCTCACCCTGCAGCTCCTTGCTTACCCCATAGAAGTTATGGTCCTGTCTAAATGCATATGTTTGCATATGCTTTCTATACATATGACCTAGCTTGTAAAGTAGATGGTTGGTAATGTGGACAAGCTGAACCAGACCCCAGGTCTGATTCTTCAAGCCTATAAGAACCAAGCTGGACTTGCCTGCTATTTATGCAAATGCTATAGTAAAAATGGGTTTCAGTCAAGGATACTGACAAGTATCCTTGACTGAATGTCCATGGCAAGGGTTGTAAAGGTCTGTAGAACATCATTAAATTGTTGGTGCTCACCCCTGGTTTCAGTTGACTTGGCTCAGGCTTGCACTGTCTACAAGTCAGGTCAAGCAGCACATTTGGCTTGAACAAATGCTGGCTCACCCATCAAACATATAAAGACTAAGACAGCCATAGCAGTATATATATATATGGGTTCAGGCAAATTTACACCCTGTTAGCAAAGAGTTCATTTTTTATACGAAAGCAGAGCTCTTCACATAAATGTCTAAATTTTTGTGCCAAACTTTCTTTGTGTGCTAATTCAATAGCATTTAGAATCATTTGACTGCTCGTTAAAAAAAACATTTTAAAATCTTGTATTTCCATTACAGCATGTTAGCAAGCAACTAATTTACTATTTTAGTTGTTTTATATTATTATTATATTATAATGAATCACTTTATCTTTCTGTGTATGATATTGCCCAGGACCTCTGTGTCTGCGTTGTAGCCACATTACAGCTATCATCTTCTTTATGCCTGTCGTGCTCAGCTGGCAAGAATCTCAACTAACACTCGGAAAATACATTATTATCTTGTCATTTGGCAAATTCCAGAAGTGCATTAATACTCCTTATTAGAGATGAGACCTCTTTTAGTTCTGGAGATCATCCAGTATAACAGGAACACTATTCATAGAAATCTATAAGAGGGGCAGGGACAAGCTGGTTGTCTCCGTTCATAATTACTTTAAAGATTGAAACTTTTAACCATCCGACACTTTATTCTGATGATAAGAAAATCAATGCTTAAAGTAAATTACCAAATCAAATTAATGCGTTTATCTTAAAAAATATAGACTAGATATGTATATGATATACATGCATTTGATTTTAATGCGAGAAATAATATTGTGCAAGGTTGTGTATTTTCCCCCTAATAAAAAATGATACATTCCTGGGCCAGAGCGGGGGCTATAAATGTTCATTTTGCATGATATTTTTTTGTTGGTTATCCTGTATAATAACATCTTTTGTAACCTTGGAATTGTGCTTGGTATATAAGTGAAGGGGTAACTCTGTGTGGTGTCTGGTTTTTTCAATACTTAAATTTAATTGTTTTAGAGGCATTAGCACATGAATTTCTGACCCTAACTGAAATGGAAACGTAGAATTTGACAGCAGAACCCTTTGGCCTGTTTTGTCTGCCCATTTGTCCTGTTGTAAGGACTCTTTATCAGTCCGTGGTCTTGTCGCATGCATGTTTAAATTCCCTCACTGTATTAACTTGTACCGCTTGTGATGGGAGGCTTTTGCGTCTTCCACCCTCTAGGTAAAGTAAAAGAGCTACTTATGATTAATAAATTATATCCTTTAAATATAAGATGTACTGTTTTGTATTTTGACTTTTTTATTTCTTTTTGAGGTCAGTTTCCCTAGATGACTTCGAGCCATAGAGTGTGCCAGCCATTTGTGATGAACTCACAGAGAGCTACTAGACCCCTACAAATTAAGGGCTATTTAATCTCAGCAGAAATCAAAGATCATGTAACTGTTATTGGATAATTATTCACTCAGTTGGCCTGAAATCACTTTATTTTCTCTCATGCAGGACACATCACCTTCCACCAAACACACACAATAAATGATCAGTCGTGTAGTACAGTTCAGCTGGATGCTCCAATAGAACTGAGGGTAAAATAGTTCCTTTTAACAGCTGAATGACCTTTGGATATACTATTAATACTATCATGTCCTAGGGATTGTGTGCTAGGTGACTACTTAGAGATAATAATACTTTCTAAGGTTATTTTGCTGCCAAGGTCTGGACTGGCCATCTGGCAATGGCGGGGACCACTTACCTTGCCCACTGTCGCTTGTGCAACAGATCCATTGCTTTAATGTAACGTGCAGCTATGCAAGTGTTAGAGTACTGGACTTAAAGTGCAAGGGCTACTTTGTTTCATCAGTCCAGCCCTGTCCCCAATGGTACTTGGGAGACCAGGCTGTCATAAGGCAACCTGAAGTCTCTTCTGTTAGAAGGAACCAGAATCGCCATACCTGGGACTCCAAGTGAAGAGGTTTTTCTCCGGGGCACCATAAAAAATCTCAGGGCAGCGTTGAGGCATGCACCACTCCCTGCCCACTTTAACTCCTACCATGTTCAGTTTTTCTGCGCACAACATCAGCAGACCAGCCACTAATGTCAGCAGGACTGCCCAACTGACACCAGTGGACCACCCACTTATGTCAGTGGGAACGCCTTCTGGCATCAGCCAGTCCTCCCACTGATGTCCGTAGACAAGAAAAATCCAGGCTGGGAATATGTATTAAATGGGAAAACACTGGGGACGACTGACATGGAAAAGGACTTAGGAGTCTTGGTTAACAGTAAATTTACCTGTAGCGAACAGTGTCGGGCAGCTGCTGCTAAGGCAAATAAAATCATGGGGTGCATCAAAAGGGGCATGGATGCCCACGACAAGGAAATAATTCTACCATTGTACTAGTCAGACCACACATGGAATACTGTGTACAGTACTGGGCACCAGTGTACAAGAAAGATATAGTGGAGCTGGAGAGGGTTCAAAGACGGGCAACCAGAGTAATAAGGGGGATGGAAGGACTACAGTACCCAGAAAGATTATCAGAATTAGGGTTATTTAGTTTGGAAAAAAGACGGCTTAGGGGGGACTTAATAACTATGTATAAATATATAAGGGGACAGTACAGAGATCACTCCCAGGACCTATTTATACCCAGGACTGTATCTATAACAAGGGGACATCCTCTACGGCTGGAGGAAAGAAGGTTTCTACACCAGCACAGACGGGGGTTCTTTACAGTAAGAGCGGTGAGACTATGGAACTCTCTGCCAGAGGAAGTGGTAATGTAAACTCAATAAAAGAGTTTAAAAGGAGCCTGGACGTGTTTCTTGAAAGCAATAATATCACAAGTTATGGATAGTAGATTAATAGGGACAGAACGTTGATCCAGGGATTTATTCTGATTGCCATATTTGGAGTCGGGAAGGAATTTTCCCCCTGGTATGGGGCAATTGGCATCTGCTTCATAAGGGTTTTTTGCCTTCCTCTGGATCAACACAGTAGGAACACAATATGTATATAGGTTGAACTTGATGGACTTTGGTCTTTTTTCAACCTTATGAACTATGTTACTATGTTACTATGTTACTAGACGCACCCACATCCCAAAGATGGAGGGCTTCGGTTAGCTGAAGCCTGGACTGGCCACTGACTCTCCAATCAGTGTTTCTCCCTCTACAAGAAAAGGAATGAAAAATTATTATTAAAATTATTTTAAGAATACTAAAAAGTAAATAAAAAACATTGAAAATAAATACATAACTAAATAGATTCTAGTGAAGTCACCAGGACATCTCAAGGTGTATGTTTGGAGTTCTCTAAGGTCTATTAAAAAAAATAAAAAGGTTAAAAATAGGTATCTACGGATCTCAACCCAAAAGTAGACAAATAGTCTAGTTGTTAATTACCTGCCGCCACGGAGAAGGGGGAGACTCCCGTCTACCTCACTTCAGCCACCGAGGTGAAGGAGGACACTCCCTTCAGTGAATCCACCACAAATAAGGAATAGACCTCCCTCTAATAAAAGCCACACACAAGATGGCCGCAGAGTTTCATGGAATGGAAGTGACGTAGCAGACTTTTTAATTTTGTCAATTTAAAAAATGCTGCCAAAAACCTCTGGTTCCTGTTTAAGCCCTCAGAAACCATTGAGCCTTGCCCTCTGATGGTCGTGCCTATGTTATAGTGACTATCCTCAGTGCATGTTCTCTGTACAGCCTTCTGTGTTTGATCCTGACTTCGGGCTCCCCTACCTTGGCTTGACCTTGATTCCAACTCATCCTTGTGGTCCTGCCTGAAATTGTGTCTCCGATTGCTAAATATGCTAATATTTAAAAAATATTTTAATACGGTAAATATTTAAATAAATGTTGTTTAATTAATCAACCTTTATAGATCCAATCCAGTATTCTCACTCTTATTTAAATTATCAAATAACTACTGTAGATTAAAAAACCTAATATATAGATTGTGTATTTTAATTACAATTAAATACAATCAACCCAGTGAAATTTTGAGGTCATCCTTGTTTGACTGCAGTTCACAAATTCAGCACAAAATCACAAGTTCAAACCTGGTGGTTATTTTTAAGCGATAAAAGTCTATAAATCCCTTTAGTCACCACAATTTTCCTAAATTAAAATAAAGATATGTGCATGGCCAGACTGGCAATGTCGAAGTGGCCCTGACACTTCAAAGTCCAGCAGCCACCTGATGACGTATATATGGCCAACGGCTTTGCAACACCTTATCTGCCGCTGGAGCAAGCAACAGTATTTGCAACCCTTCCATTAAAGAGGAAAATTGTGCATTCAATGTTAAACATGATGGTCCCTCCCAAGTAGAAAAGACAGGGAGAATTGAAGTGCAGTATGCGGTCACCTGATCCCTGCTACCATGCAGGCAGGGCCGGCGCCACCTATAGGCAAAGTAGGCGCCTGCCTAGGGCGCTTACTTGGAGGGGGCGCGGCAGCCGTGCAGCCGCGAAGCGCCGGCCGCAGCCATTTATTAGAAGCGTGGCCGCGGCTCGCAGTCACTTGATGGGAGGCAGGCAGCCGTGAGTCGCCGGCTGCGGTCATTCAGTAAGGGGACCGCGGCTTGCGGTCACTATGGGGAGGAGAGGGTGTGGCAAAAGGGGGAGGGGCTCATGGGGTGGAGCCAGGGGGAGGCAAAATTGTGTTTTGCCTAGGGTGGCAAAAATCCTTGCACCAGCCCTGCATGCAGGTGTCCCCACCACCACTCTAAACCCTCTGCCTCAGTATAAAAACAGATTTTAAAAAACCCAAAAACTCAAAATACAGATAAAGTTTCATAAAGATTTATATTATGTTTTTTGTGCGGCCAGAATTTTCCTGAGTGGTAGTTGTAGCCCACAAAAGAAATTGCACCATGGGTGCAAAAATGGTGCTGTTCTTGTAGACACATATTTTCTACCAATATTTTGTCTTTAGCATAACTTGGAAATTTAACCTCTTAACTGCCTATCCAATGATATAGTGTGTGCTATCACCTACATTAGCTCTATGTGCAATCTACAGTGAAAAAGTTATATACAGGAGTTTTTGGTTGTTTTTTTTTAAAAGAATTAGTTGCTTTTTTAATTACTTTTACTATTTGTTCTGGAAGGCATTATGAAACAAATATTTTTACTCCTGTAACGGGATCTGATGCACTGTTTTTGCGTTAAACTTGTCATCTATTAATAGCTTAACTTACTTGTCTAGAAATAGATAGGTAAACTGTAAACTGTTTATAGGATTGTTGCCTAAATCGAACTGCTGCAAAACTACAAAAATTGGCCCAGTTTCCCACAGGGACAAATATGCACCGGCCCCAGATACCCAAAGTGCTAAAGTGGTGCCACCTTTGTGTTAATATAGCCATGCATACCTTCCAAATGTCACACTTAAGGAAGTACAGACACTCTTAGAGACCCAAATTTGTCTGCCTCCCCTAAAAAAAAGTATATAGAAGAGCTCAAAATTGGTTAAACGATGTAACTAAAATACGTTATTTCCCTTCTGAATGCCTACTCAGTTATATAGAGGTTATATACGTGTACCCTTTTGGTCATTTTAAATTTTGGCAAATATAGCTGTTAGAATTAGTTAAAACTCTCAATCTTGGGGTACTTTAGTGTAAACAATAAATGGCCCGTTTAGTGTAACTAAGTAGTGTGTCTTCAATGGACACCATACGCATCCACAGAAAATATAGAAATATACATAATATCACAATATATATATATGATATATATATGTGTGTGTGTGTATATGTATATATACATATACACACACACATATATCAATAAATACATATATATTTATATACACACACACAAATTATTAACCGTATCCAAGGAGGGGTGGGGCATTGATAACATTAATGAGTGCCATTTTCAGAGAATTTCCAGTGCTGGTAGTAGAGGGGGGGCCTCTCGCCCCCTTCAGCCGTAGCACATGCCTCAGACAGGAATTTTAACCCTTTGAAGAATTCCCACTTGTATTTCTCTCTAATATATATTAAAATGTATTACTGTATTACGTATTATATATATATATTGTAGATCAAATATGTCTCATTGACATACATGTATAGTATCTATATACAATGATATACAAACATATACAGTATCCAAATGTGTATAGAGTTAGGTTATTTGAATGCATGTGTTTTCATAGGCAGTGAAAAAGTTAACTATTCCTCTATACGGTTGAATATGGTCATGGGTGAGTCAGGCATGAATGATCCCACAGTTCTGGCTCGCTGCAAACATTTTATTGTCCGTGGGATGTGTCCACAGGACGGGAGGAGCAGGCTTACGGTCGGAGTAAACAGAATCCATCACCGCTTGTTCACGTATTCCAGGGTCAATGTTCTATGGGAGTGTAGCTCCTAGTGCCTGGCACCTGCTGGTGTAAGGAGGTTGGCCAGCAACAATAAACCCACAATCAACCTTGATGACTGTGCTAAGTGCAGACTGTAAATAATAAAACCATTTTTTTGTCCGAGCTGGGAACGGTGTGTTAGGGTAAACAGAATGAATTTCAACATCCTTGTACTGCAAACAGGTGGTGGCATGCACTTCTGTTTCTTGGTTTCTATCCTTTTCTTCCTCTTTGGCAGTTTGAAAATTAATTTACCTTAAAGCATAGTTTGTTTGTTTTTTTCATCCCTTAGTTTCTAGAACAACCGCCGTACGGATCCACAAAGAGGCCATGTTGTCATGAATGCATGGTGACCCAGGTTAAAACTAAACAGAGACCTTATGTACAAGTTTAGGGAAAACACCAGTTTAAACATTTTGTCCTGGAATTGCAAAATATGTGCAGCTTTATATTTGATGTAGCCAGTCTTTGGCACGGTGCGCTCTGGAGTAGAATCTACCAAGAGATTCTCTGTTTACAGAAGAGAAGCATTAGCGATGGAGGACTGTGCTCTCCACCAAGTAGGGAAAGCTCATCTAAGAGGAAGGCCTCGATGATTACCCATAATAAATGCAGCTCACATCAATAAATAATTAGTTCTAGCGATCATTCTCTTCCTTGGGAAACTATTTAGGTATTTATCATTCTAGCCTTTAGAAATATACCTCTGTGACAATTACTGTCCTCTTCTTTTAGCTCATTTTGTAATGTAGTATATCATTCATGATACATTAACGGATCATCATGTTCAAAAATTACAAGTAGTAGGAAAGGTGCAACTCACAGTTTATATTCTATGTACAGTGCTATGGAATATGATGGCCAAGTAGGTGCCAAGTGTTCTCTTCTTCATGGGGACTGAGAAAACATGGCTGTTCTGGCTGGCCTTTTAACTATGGAAGGGAGGTAGTGAGTCTAGCTTATTTTAAGTAGATTAGAATATGAAGACAAAGACTAGGGATCCAGTTGTCCACTGGGGCTCCTGTTCTCATAGAGGAGTTTATAGCACTGGACCTCAAAAAAAAAAAAAGATTTGCTGCATGCGCTCAGTTTTCAATATCCCTTATTTCTTAGTAATATAGATAGTGTGATAACAAATGTGATTGTTTCTCTTAAAAGGGAACATTAGAAAGATAAGTAGTTAATGACATCATGGCAATAATACAATTTAATGCATAGCTTAAACGTGTACATTGATTCTCCCCTCCCTCTAGCTCAGTGGTTAGGGCAATCAGTTGCTGGACTCTGATATGCATTAGCACTTTGAGCCTGCCTCATCATACCCTGACTCATTAGTCAGTAATAAATTGTACCTCAATTTGCATATAGCAGGAGAGTCTAAAGCAAGATGGCCATCGGGAAACCGAATGCCCCATGATGCCTCCCATATACTTTTATTGCTGCTCGCGCGGCAGATCCTGTTCTTTTATGCGTGGCCACCAGCTGGATACTGTATGATCATAGTGTGATTGAGTGTGCACATACACCATTTTATTGGATCTGTTAGAACATGTAATGCAGAGGTATCATTTTACAGACCGACGAATAAAGTATGGTTATTAATTCAGATTTTTTAATCTACTAAGTTAAGTGGCTGAGACTCATTGAGTGCAATTTGCCCTTTCTAGGGAAATCCACTGTTTACCGAGTTGTGATAATCGTCTTTCCTTAGGGTTGTCCTTTTTCTGGCATTAAGATTTCAAGTTTGTTGGAGTTTGCCTTATAATAAGAGTTGCCCTATATTTTTTTCCAAAATGGTTAGTGACAAGTTTGTTACATTTTAAAATCTAACTGTTCTCTATGTAAATATTTGACACAATTGCATAAGCCCATATGAATGATATAACTACAATGATCCTTTTATTGTTTTAACCCCTTAAGGACAATGGGCGGTCCCTAACCCCATTGAAAGCAATGCATTTTGAGCCCATACATTTAGGGGCTTTGTCATTAAGGGGTTAAAAACGATTTCACGAGACACTCCAGGCATGATATGCACCCTCAAGTGTCCCCTTTAAATTGAAATATTTTGCCTTTGCAAATGCATTTTCCCCCAGCACTCACTGTCCACTTCTTTTGGTACACCAGTTCAATTGCTTGTTAACACAAATAGCTAATCAGCCAACCACATGACAGCAACTCAATGCATTTAGGCCTGTAGATGTGGTCAAGACAACTTGCTGAACTTCAAACCGAGCATCAGAATGGGGAAGAAATGGGATTTAAGTGGCTTTGAATGTGGCAAGGTTGTTGATGCCAGACGGGCTGAGTATTACAGAAACTGCAGATCTACTGGGATTTTAAAAAAAGAGAAAATATCCAGTGAGCAACAGTTGTGTGAACGAAAATGCCTTGTTGATGTCAGAGGAGAATGGACAGACTGGTTCGAGGTGACAGAAATGCAACAGTAACTCAAATAACCACTCATTACAACCAAGGTACGCAGAAAACCAGCTCTGAACACACAACACATTGAACCTTGAAGCTGATGGGCTACGCCAGCAAAATACCACACCGGGTGCCACTCCTGTTAGCTAAGAACAGGAAACTGAGACTACAAGTCACAAAGGCTCACCAAAATTGGACAATGCAAGACTGGAAGGACTTTGCCTGGTCTGATGAGTCTCGATTTCAGCTGCGGCATTCAGATGGCAGGGTTAGAATTTGGAGTAAACAACATGAAAGCATAGATCCATCCTGCCTTTTTTCAACAGTTCAGGCTAGTGGTGGTGTTATGGTGTGAGGGACATTTTCATGGCACATTTTGGGCCCCTTAGTACCCATTGAGCTTGATTTAAATGCAACAGCCTACCCAAGTATGGTTCCTGACCGTTTCTATCCCTTTATGACCACAGTGTACATATCTTCTGTACATATCTTCCAGCAGGAAAATGCACCACGTAACAAAGTTCACATCATCTCAAACTTGTTACTTGAACACGACAATGAGCCACTGTACTCCAATGGCCTCCACAGTCACCAGATCTCAATCCAATAGAGCACTTTTGGAATGTGGTGGACTGGGATGTGCAACCGACAAATCTGCAGCAACTGCATGATGACATCAAGTCCATTTGGACCAAAATCTCTGAGGAATGATTCCAGCACCTTGTAGATAGTCTGCCACGAAGAATGAAGGCAGTTCTGAAGGCAAAAGGGGCTCCAACCTGGTACTACCAAGGTGTACCTAATAAAGTGGCCAGTGAGTGTACACACTAGCATACACACTCACACACAGTTACGCATACCCACTCTAACATACTCACACACTTATACATACACACACTCCTAACAATTCATACATAACTTGTCCGGAGCCTTTCCTTATGGCTGCTTGCACGGTGTGTGAGCAGCCATGATGTTACAGCATAATATTATTATGTAATATTGCTTTATGTGACCTCACTGTGCTCTCTCCTACCCGATTGGGCCAGGAAGTTTGGATCATCCAGGGTGGCAATTGCCTTCAGACCAACCCCCTCTGGTGGTGGCCTGCAGTTTTGAAGATGCACTGTCTCCTAGTATTGTTTTTTTAATTAATTTATTTTTTTGGACATTTAATGAATGCATATTAAGGTATCATTGGTGGAGCTAAATAGAAGCACTTGAGTGTCCTTTTAAGCAATACATTTTTCTGTACCATGTATCTTAATGTGATCTTTCAAATTCTACTAATTTAAATGTGACAGATATAATACATTATAACACATAAATAAAGACTAAACGGAGAATGGAGAACTGCTGGGGGAGTTATTGGTCTACAGCAGATCCTTTTAAATTAGTGAACTTGCTAACACAGTCCCAGTACACAAACACATTTGTTTTTATTATAAGACTTTCCCATACGTTCTGTTGCCAAGACAGAGTGACTGTTCTTTGTGGCTGATCATGGATTTTTGGAACAAGAAAAAATAAAATAATAAGATCTTTCCTTAGCAATAGAAAAGACATGAATACATGAATAACTGAAAGATGTAATCAATGGAACATATTTAAAAAAGTAATCACATTTGTGTAGTTTTTAACCCCTACTATACTGAGAAAAATCATTCAGTTACATAAACCTCCTTATGGTTTAGTTATGCTGCTTTAAATTTTATTCCATTCAAACAACCTCACTGATCAATAATAATTATAATTGCAATTAAACATTTTATAAATGGACCTTTCTATAGGATCGATGTTGTCTATCTTAAAAACAAAGCTACTTCTATACAAAGTCCCCATTTAAAAAGTTATTATTTGAAATAAAATAAAGCAGTTATTCCCATAGGTGGCCTTGCTTTTCTCATAATCCTTATATTGCATCTTGGAAACTAACCAAATATACCACAGAATAGAGACTTCTATATAGCTAAAGCCGACTAGTACTTTGTGATCCACTAATGGATAACAAATTGTTAATATGAATTAGTGTGGAAATAGATATTTACTCAGTAGATCATTGACCTTAATTCCTTGATACATATTCATACCTCTGATGGCACAGACCTGTTCATGGGGCAGGACATAGGCAAAATGATGTAGGACATAGATGGGGATAACGGCTGAATAGCGCTAACATGTCCTTATTATACCAATAGCTTGACATCAGCAAAAAAGTGCTGATTGGCAGGGCAAAGATTTTAAAAAACGTTTTATGTAGTTGCATAGTGTTGGTTATAGAATGGAGCTGTACCTTATGGTCCCTGTCTGCAGTGGTCAGTAATGTAGGCTCTGATCTAGGCTTGACAAGTTCCTCCTTGTACCATGTGGATGTGCAAAGGTTAGCAGCACTACTAGAGTGTAGGAGCCATAAAATTAAACTGATTTTTCCAATAAGCAAAGCCCACCAGTATGCCTAACAGCCCACAAGTTAGGTTGCCATAAAATACCAACACTGTCATGCTTGGTATATAACCGGTGCTTAACAAAAACCTGCTGTAAAAATCACTGCATGGCAGTAACTATTTTGGGAGGTTATAAGATGTGTTGCTTGTTAACTGATTATTATATACTGTGGTAAAAATTGGAATCTATAGCTCTACAGTAAGCTGACAATCCATTGTGGCAATTACCGGTATTCACAATTTCAAAGTGTCAATTACATACTTGAAAATTTACCACACTCACTACCCCAAAACTCCACCCACTATACCAGACTCACATAATTAGCAGCCACCTGTCCATGCTCATACATGTGCCATAAAGGGGAAGGCCCAGGCCAAAAAAAATATTTTTTACAATTTTTTACAATATTAGTGCTATGTTAAAATAAATACAAACAGTATATACACAAACACATATACATTATATATACACACAATAACAATATTAACAAATGACAAAACACTAAAAAAATATTTCTGATAAGCCAGGAAAACCATATATGTTGCCTTATTATATATCTATATATACACATAAAATTGACAAAAAATGAATAATCTAAAATCACTTGGCATGGAGGGCAGGTCCGAATAGTAACCTAGAATAACCTGGAAGTTAATCAGGGGCATTACCAGAGCTTTAAATCCAATACTAAGCAGTGACCGTGGCTTCGATTATTCTGTACCATTTAGACCCAAAACAGTAATAGTATTTATGGCCTGTCAAAATACACATATACCTATAGAGTATGTGAAAAAGAAAGTACACCCTCTTTGAATTCTATGGTTTTACATATCATAACATAATAACAATAATCTGTTCTTTAGCGGGTCTAAAAACTACAACCTCAGGTGAACAACAACACATGACATATTGTCCTGATTTATTCAACAAAAATAAAGCCAAAATGGAGAAGCTATCTGTTAAACACTAAGTACACCTTGTGATTCAATAGCTTGTAGAACCACTTTAACCAATAACTTGGAAGTAATCATTTTCTGTATGACTCTTTCAGTCTCTCACATTTTGGCCCACTGTTCTTTACAATGTTTCTTTTAATTGAGGTTTGCGGGCATTTGTTTATGCACAGCTATCTGAAGGTCCCACCACAGCATTCAAATTGGGACTTTGACTGGGCCATTGTAACACCTTGATTCTTTTTTCCCATCCATTCTATTGTAGATTTGCTGGTGTGCTTGCAGGAGACAAGTGGAGTTTGAATGTGTGCCTGGGATCATTGTCCTGTTGCATGACGCAATTTTGGCTAAGCTTTAGCTGTCGGACAAACGGCCTCACGTTTGAATCTAGAATACTTTGGTACACAGAGGAAGTCATGGTCGACTTAATGACTTCAAGGTTTCCAGGTCTTGTGGCTGCAAAACAAGCCCAAATCATCATTCCTCCACCACCGTGCTTGACAGTTGATATGAGGTGTTTGTGCTGATATGCTGTGTTTGGTTTTTGCCAAATGTGGTGCTGAGCGTTATGGCCAAACATCTCCACTTTGGTCTTGCCTGTCCAAAGAACTTTGTTCCAGAAGTCTCGTGGTTTGTGCAGATGTAACTTTGCAAACCTACGTGCTGCCATGTACTTTTTAGAGAAAAGAGGTTTTCTCCTGGCAACCCTTCCAAACAAAGCATACTTGTTTGTACAGTCTTTTTCTAATTGTGTTGTCGTGAACTTTAACATTTGACAAGCTAACTGAAGCCTATAGAGTCTGAGATGTAACACTTGAGTTTTTGAAATTTCTCTGAGCATTGCACCCCACACTGCTTTAATTTTGGGCCAGTCAGAGGGAGATAAGTAATCTCTCCAACTGGCCCTGCAGCTGTACAACACCCGCAACTGTTAATTTCACGGGACATGACCCGGGACAGGACAAAATCCCAAATCACAGGACTGTCCAAAGCAAATTGGTACAGCTGGCAAATATGCCTGTATGTGTGGAGAAACTCTGCCTTTAAGAAAGCCCACAGGAGTATAACTGTTTAAGAGGAACAGATGTGGCAAACATCTCTGGTGAACACCTGCTGTTTGTTTGGTAATGAGTTGCTTGTGTCAATTTGTCAGTTAACAATCTGGTACCTTATTCCCGGTGACAGGTTTCTCTCCTTTCACTGGAAGATAAAGTGATTTTTCTACAGGTGAATTTTGTGTCTCCTTAATTGTAGATGGCTGCTATTTCTCATTCAGTTAGTTTTTAGGGATTTTTTTCACCAACTTATTGGCATGGTAGCAAGTTACTTATTTTACTAAAATTCCTATAGCTATTGTGAGGACGTAAATGCCAGGGATATGATTAGCATGGCATTTGGGTACAGGTGCTATGCAGATCATACATACTGGTCCCTGGGGTGGAGCAATTGGAGAGTAGGGTGGGCCAATGCTCTGTTTCCCCATTCTGTGGAAAATCCATGCCGGCTTTTCCAGGAAGTCTACAGGATCCGGTCCTATGGGGCCGGCATCAGGCACAGGTGCTGGACATTAAAACCCCTGGAGCCTGATACTCAGGGAGACTGTTGGGGGAAGAGGAAGTTTCCCTGTGCTCCCAGGGCAACGAGAGGCCGTGAAGAAGACCATCCCTGAGCCAAGTGAGGACCATTTGTGTACTGTCTGGGGGAGGTTTTAAAGAGCCTGGTTTAGCTGGGTCAGTCTGGGTCAGCATAGTGTAGTTAGAGAGGGCTCCAATTAGGAGCTAGGTTGTTTCTTTTTTATGATTTTTTGGGGTGTTTCGTTTGAGCAATTAAAAATAAAGCAGTGTTATGCTACAAGTTGGTGTTCCTGTGCCTGATTGCCCTAGATGACTGTGATTAAGTCCCCTAACTGTGACATTTTATGGCCCTCATGCTACATGGTTTGTCACACTATCTGTTCCTGATTTGATGGACTTTCAGTCTTACTAAAATATAAGGGATATAGCTGTGTTAGCCCACGATAAAATGGAATCTTTTACTCAGTCAACATAGAAAAATATGTATTGTTGCATACGCTTTTGAGTCTTGAAAGCTTATATACCTTTGTATTTGTTTTCTATGGTAACTTCTGCCACCAAGGTACTGATTTTTTTAAATTAAGTTACAAAAGGTAATAATCATGTTGTAAAGATGTAATTATACACTTGCCTTTCATGCTTGCTTTTCGTGAATTTATTAATGATATTCTATTTATAGCAAGTTACCAGCTTGAAAATTAGAAGAAAAATTTGTAGAAAACGGAAATTATGTCAGGTACAACAGAAGGGCTTTCCCAAGGTAGCACTGGCTAATTGTTCTACTAAACAATTAAAACTGATTGTCAAATGCATCATTACAGTTAAACACATAGAACATGATTACACAGCATTACATAATCCGAGGATGGCTAAAAATGCCGATTAGCTAATTGCCGACTACCTTATTTGGTCAAGAACTGGGCAAGTATATTTCGGAGATGGAACAGTCTGGTTTCACTTTATTTCCTTTCAACACTTTATGATGGATGGAGCACGGATAGTGTAATTGTGGGCCTCTGTTTTTTTCCATATCAGCTCATCACAGAAGTTGTTTTCATCGCAGGGACTTACAGTGGCTTTGGGATAGTCAAATGTATTTTTTTATCCTAGAAGGTATCTCATGACTCCCCTTTTACATTGAAGAGGTTGACAGGTGATCCAAAGTAATAGGGCCACAGTAGAACCCGCTTCTCCAATCTTCATCTTTTGGGGCTATAATGCCCACGTAG
This sequence comes from Spea multiplicata, assembly GCA_009364415.1. Taxonomy (NCBI): domain Eukaryota; kingdom Metazoa; phylum Chordata; class Amphibia; order Anura; family Pelobatidae; genus Spea; species Spea multiplicata. Next base: position 34,834 of record VKOC01017374.1, read on the forward strand.
GGATATCCAGCCTTTTATTCCCCTCTCTGATTCCCCTAATATGATTTAAATCTCACAATTGTATGGGCTGTTTTCTTTATATTGACTTCATTTTTAGCACATTCTGCAGGCAGTATAATTGCATTATTCTGATTCTCATAGCAACACAATAGTAATGTTATAGTAAATAAAGATATATTTCAGGATTACAGATGCTACTGCTTAACTTTTAAGTGTTTTGAAATATAGCCAAAAAGCACATATGGACCACTCTTATCCATTAAAACATTTGGATTCTGTCATATCCTTTACAGGTTAGCAAAATAAATCATTTATTCCTTTTGGGCTATAGTTCAAAGACACAGGGTGTTGAATTATAACATATATATATATCTATATATATATATATATATCCAACCCTTCACATATACTTATCAAATATTATTTATAATAGTTCATCTAAAAACCTTTAATGTTTATGTTACTCAATGTTGTTTTCATCAATAAATATTTTTCCATCATTTACCCATACTATTGCCATACATTATGGCTTTAATTCCCTTTAAATAATTACTCCCTAATTAAACTCCCTAAATAGAGTCCACCTAATTGTTCTTAAAATCAAGGGGTTTAAATGCATATAGATTATCCATATGTATAGCATTGTTATTGTGTTACTGTGTCTCTACTATTGCATGGGACAGCATAATGAGTATACAATCATCTACCCTGCTGGTGACTTCCATTCTGAGGAGAAAAAAAAATTACTAGTAAATATTAATTCATGTAAACTATTTATTCATATTTAATAAAAACTATGATTGAGAAAAATATGTTTTTGGTTTTATTTCCTTTTATTTGCCAGTCTGCCCCCCCCACAGTTATGCACATTTGCCCCCAGGCTTGGCACTCTGCCCACAGAAATGCCTTATACCCCCTAAATGCCACTCTGCCTCCCTGATATTCCTTGTAACCCCCTATATGCCACTCTGCCTCCAGAAGTGCCTTATATCCCTATATGCCACTCTGGCATATAGGGGGTTAAAATGGACATCATGGGACAGAGTGGCGTATAGGGGGACACTTATACACCCAGACACTCATATACCCACTCAGACACTTACATACCCACTCTGACACTTACATACCCACACTTACATACCCACTCTGACACCATACCCACTCTGACACCAACATACCCAGACACTAATATACCCACTCAGACACACTTCCAAACCAAGACACGCACTCAAGCAACTAAGGCACTTCACTCACTGTGATGTCTCAGCAGGTGCTTAGTCCCATAGTCAGACCTCTATTTGCGGTCTGATTAGAAGACGACTGCATTTGCTCGGAAAAAACCTTGTCTTATAATCAAGCAAATGCGGTAATGGCAGGTGTGCCAGTCTCGCTACTTTATATTATTTGACTTTCATTCTGGGACCGTGAATACACCAACAACTATTTTAATTCATGTTTCAACGAGAAGCCTGTTCTCCATTTGGGATATCCAAAAAAATTATTTTATTGCCATCAAGGACTACGCAGCCCTAGTCTAATACCGATAAAAAACACCATAAAAGACCTAGCCAAAATATGGCATCCAACCATTTAAACAATGCACCATAAAACTGGTAACTGACGTAACACCTTAGAAAACATCACAAATGCTAAATATGCTTGACAATGTACATGTTTCTCAACTTTATGTTGAAATAATGGTGGAATTTGACTTTTAGGACTGGGGGAGCAGTAATAAGAAATCATTAGCTACAATCACTATCTATAACAAGGAATACAGCACTAACTTATTTAATTCTATGAAATCTACCAGCATTTTACATATTGTAAATTATATTTCTGACTCATTTGTTTACTTGTCTGTTTATATTATATTTATTTTCTTTTAATATACTGTATGTCCTCTCCAGGAAAATATTAGCTGACCCCTAAAATAGTGAGAGTTAATTGTTTTAACAAAGTTTGTAGTAAAAAAAAAAAGCATCATTCTGCGCTAATTTTTCATATAAAATGCAACCTCCTTTCCGTCATGTGAAATAACAACAGGCACAATTAAAGGCCGTTCATTGCTCAAAGTGACTCATGTGGCCAAGTACAACAAATTAGCAGCCAGAAATTTAATCAGATATTTAATCTTTCGAGCATGTAAGTGAGATTTAGTGTTTGCTATGGCACATTGCCAGCATAATCTTGGAGAAGAAAGATTGCAAGTAGTGTCCTTGAGACTAAGGCAAACCTTCTGAAAAGGAACCAAGTCTATCTGACCTGAGCCATGCAATATGTGATGTGCTTTCCAATTGGTTTTCAAGTTTGCAAACAATGATACATTTTACTATCTTGCATGTCAGTCAAAACAATGAGCAGAAAAACAAGACAATTATATCACTTTTTTATTGGCAGTAAATACGAAGCACTTCAAGTTCTCAGTAGTAAATTACAGCCTCTTGTTAGTTTTGGTTGAAAACATATTCAACCATTTAATGGGATGGCCATGCTTTGTTTCAGGGATCGGCGATAAATATACCAGAATCCTTTGAGACGGAAACTAACGGCTCCATTCTTGTGTATAACCATACGTGGGGACTTTCTAAATGAGCGGATCCCAGCACTCCTTAGCTCTTTAATAACCCATTATGAAGATTATGTGTAGTGACTCGCCAAATGTGTTCACCAAATGGCTCTAATAGCGGTACTTATGGAAACCTTAAGTTGTCATCATTAACAGATATGTTTAAACAGCATTCAAGCAGGGATATCAACCATACTGGGAACAAAAGCATGTTCAGGTATGATCACAGCAGTGTACAATAGGAACGAGCCACTTTCAAATTATGTCACATTGAGACTCTACCCCTTCACACCAATACCCTGAGACTGGGGCAAAAACCCAGAGAGTATCAGGTATGCATATACTCACTGGGAATACCAATTTTCATATCTGGCAGCAGCTCCCATGTCTTTATCACATGAAAAACATAGTATTCAGAGATATAATTTTTAAATTATGGGGAAACAGCTTCTTGATCCAAGGAGAGATCTGACTGCCATTCTGGCGTCAAGAAGGAATTCATAGTTTGTTGGAAAAGTGGAAAGAGCTGCCTTCTTTTGAATCAACAGCAATTACCAGATGTGGGAAAGGCTGGACTTGATGGACGCATGTCTTTTTTCAGCCTATGTAACTATGTAACTATGAATAAAAAAAATTATAGTCTTGCTGGTCATACACTAGAATTTTATTAAACCCTTGGTAGCCATCAACTGATGTTGATAAACCACTACTGCAATCCTCAGATGTTAATCATGGGCATGCGCACATGGGGAAAAATGTCCACTCCCTACTTACTCTATTTACCTAACATATCGGTTTGTGTTAGCCTGTCAATTGTAGTCATACCCTTTGAATTTATGTAAGAGTTGTGTAAATTGGTGCTATATAAATAAAAGGTATTAAAAATAATAACAATAATAACCGGAAAGCTAACAACTGGAGAAACAGAATTCAAAACAGGTTTGGAAGTTGAGTACAGACATAAGTATTCTCTTTGAATTATTTTCAGAGTTGGGAATCATGTTTGAAGAACATTGTAAGTGATCAAAGTGAGAACATGTCTCTTGAGTTTCTATGCCTTATTTTTCACAAGCACCCTCTTACCCTGGAACTTTTGCTTTGCTTATTATGTTTAATTTAAACTTTCAATTCAAATATGAAGAGTGTACTGTTCATCAGAGGGGGGTTATGTAGCAGTATTTAATATAAGACGTTCAATCATGTAGAGACTACCAATACTTTGCAGTACACCCATGGTATTTAATTAACACGAGTCGAAAGAAAATAGAAATATTGATGAGAAATTAGCAGAAATGTTGCCATAATCTTATTTATTCAATTTAATTTTTTAATGAATTTTTAGGTATTATCTAATTGAATAAACGGCAGGGTCTGCTGTCTTGTTGATGATACATTATTTCATCACTTTGTGTTAATTGACATTCCCGTCTGCTTAATGAATAAGGAACAATAACATTATTGAACGTATGTCACCCGGCCATTCACAAGGTATTTAACAGAGCTAGAAATGCTGGCTTTCATTATAATTAAAGCAGGAGAATTTTCCCATATTACGTGCACATAGCCAGTGTCTGCAATCATTACAATCCCACTATTAAGGACGTAAAAAATTGAGTTGTAAAAGTGATTAATCTGATCCCTTCACACGACTTTCATTTGTGGTTCTGTTTAATTCAGTTTAGCAGCAAACTGCACTTTGACTTGATGAATGTTACAACAGTTCAGTGGACAATCTTATTTTTTTTTTCTTAAATGCAAGACAGTAATGACAAAAAGCAGGTCAACTCATGAGGAATTACATGAGTCTGATTGCGCTGGTAGCATTCATGTGTCGAACAAAAAATGACTGGCTCCATTTCCTTCCGAGACTTGAATTTCATTCTTGTGAAAATGTAGATGTGGTCTTTGCATGACCCCTTCCAAGAAAGTCTGATGAAATATAGGAATATTCGCTCTATAATAGAGTTCACATGGCCAAAGCAATTCCTTAAAGTACTCTACAGAGGTTTACGATTTGCATCGTTGAATTATGTGAATAAAACATAGATTTTGTTTGATTGGGCTGCTGAATAGTTATTTGTTTTTATTATTATTATTATTATTTTATTTACAGAGCACCAGCAAATTTTGTAGCACTATTACAATAAGAGAATACAAAATTAACAATAACATGAAAATTCACAACATACTAAATGAACAATAACATGAAAAAGCATAACAGAACAAAAAGACAGCCCCGATCTTGAGAGCTTACAATCTATTAGGAGGTTGGTTGAGGGAGATTGAGACATATATGTAACATATAGATATGTGATACTGGAAATGTATCATGTTATTTGTTAATGCTTTGTTTTTAAAAATCAAGAAATTACTCCATTTTTTTATGCCGTCAAAGTTACTTATAACAGCAATTACACATTTTAGTACCAGTTTTAAATTTACACATATTTTGGTATTATTTGTCACTTTATTTTTGCTTTCATTTAGAATTTAGGATGTTTTACATCAAGGATCATTAAAAGAATTATGTGATTTAGTTTAACTTTTGAGTAAAGCATGTATTTTGGAGCATGCTGCTTTCCTGTTTTCATCTCAACTTCTTTTCTCAAGTCCCATTACACTGTCACACATTTTACATCAGGAATATACAACAGTTTAGCAAATAAACCTCTGCAGGGCTACTACATGTGAGCTACACATATCTAGAAGTTATAACATAAATAGTGCTGTTCCACTTAGACAAAACATCAACTGACCTCTCTAGCATGTTAAGCAAATAAGCAGATCTGTCATTTCATCCTTTCCTCTGATAGCAATGCCCCATCAGTGCCTGGTTCTGTGTCACATGACAATTAACCATTTCCTGAGTAAGTGTGAATAATGCAAAATTTGGCATTATTTAAAGAATTATTTCTGAGAAACATTTGGCCTTTGGACAATACTAGGAATGCCACTAGATTGTAAGCTCGCTTGAGCAGGGCCCTCCTCACCTGCTTTTACTATAAGTGAAATTGTTTTGTTATATACTACTTGTTATGTCCTGTCTACCCATTGTACAGCGCTACGGAGAATGATGGTGCTATATAAAGCAATAAATAATAGTAATACTGCCGTTTGTGATGCATTTCTTGTTATGTGGAATATGATGGTGCTTCATAAATAAATTAATACTCTTAGTGAATCCAGGCTATATAAATAAAATAATTATTTTTAATTTTATTTATATAGCCCCAACAATATACACATCACCTAGAAGCATAAACATTTATATATATATATATATATATATATATAAATACAGATTTTATTAATGGCATAATTCCTAATAATAATAATAATAATTATCTCTCTGTATGTCTGTCTACTTCGAATTAGAGTCAGTAAGCACTTATAAATCATATTTAAATAATATAAAAAAATAAAAAACATTTACATGGTAGAATGGTGTTTTTTCAATTCTTAATACAAAGTTGATATTAGTTCAGTAGATGAAACAATATTTTTTCTCAGGATTTTCATTCTGAAAACAAAAAAAATGATATATATATATATTATATATATATATATATATATATATATTTCTAACTAAAAACAAGAAAGATAATTAAAGCCATTTTGTAAAAAGAAATAAACCAGATTAAAGAATGTTGCTGGACAAGTATTTATATACTTCATTGTGGCGAACAAATGCCTCCCGCAGGAATTGTAGAATAACAGGCCCCAAAACAAAACCCAGGGAGATTTACCCACATGCGATATTGTAAGTGTCACTGCGCAAGTGACTTAATTGCCACAGATTAAGTCGAGCAAGAACAATTAACAATGATCCCTTTCCTTTTTGTTCACCAGATTACAAATAGGGCATGAAGCACGACGTGACCATTTAGGGGGAGTACGATGTGAGAGCACAGAGCACGTTGCTGACTTGCCGTGCAGTGTCTGCTGTGCTTGGAATGGAGCTGCTTGGCTCCAGCGTTGTGTTTGTTGTTATTGGTGAGGCTGGGGAACTTGGCAGGAGGAAAGCAGTCAGTTCCCACTTAGTTCTTCAGTCAGGAAAGTCTCACAGCCTGCAAGGAGACAGGCTGACTGAAAGAGACCAGCCAGCTCCAGTGTAGATAAGTTAAAGTACACACAGTGGACCTAAATTACCACGACCCTCAGCAGTGGGACATTGACCAGGTCCTGTCACAGAGAGGACATATATTGACGGGGTCATGTGTGTCTTAATGGTGTTGCTTCATGCTTTTGTCTATAGACAGAAGGGATCCCCTGCTGATTGACTTGTCTGCTACTTTTGTTGTCGCAGGCCAGAAGCCTGTATTGTAGTTCTGCCAAACTAGTTTAAAATGACAGTAAAAGTAAAGGTTTTTTTTTTTGCAAAGGCCACTATATAGATGCCACAAGCACCATGTGGATATTATGGCTAAACACCGACTGTAACATTGAATATGTAAATTGTGATAGGGAATTTCTTCTCAATTATTATTATTCTTTTTATTGCTATAGGCGCCATCATATCATACAGTGCTGTACAACGGGATCTATCACAGAATTCAATTAATGCAGTTAAATGCATCTCACATTGTGTGCAGAAATATTGTACAGAAATCTGTATTATCAGTAGGGTAACTTTTCATCCATACATTTCTTGGCTAACACAATATGTAGATGGAGTTCTGCACTAATAAAGTTTGATAGAAATGTTTACTGAGAGGTGCACTTTTATATTTAAGGATAGCTCAATTCAGTGTATCCCTGGTAATATAGTTAATAGCTCAAAAAGCTGTACCTCAAAGTAACAAAATGCCACCATATTTTGTGTTTATTACAGAACACTAGTTTGCGTTTTCTTGTGAAAAATTGTATCAACCAAAATTCTATTACTTGCAGTCAGAACACAATATAATCAGAAACATCCAACCATTGTATCCACCATAGCTCTTGTGCCGCTAAATCTTTTATTACATATGTAGTACATTTTTGGCCTAGTAGGTAAGAAGCATACCTGGGAACTTTCTAAATGATTACATCAGTGTAACATAGGAATGAGTCAGATCCAGTCTATGCTCCTGAGGATCTGCCCCTTCACCCTATGACCCTGAGATTGGGGTAAAATCCCTGAAACTCAGGGCAAACCGTGGAGGTTCCAAGCCATGGTAATAAATAAGTATAACATATATAAAAAAAACACCCAGTTTATGGATACTAAAGATATTTTTGAACATAGATCAACATATCCGGTACCTATAAAATCCCTTTTGGATCTAATCCAACCCATGGTCTTCAGTTGGACAGCTAGCTATACTATAATTTAATATAGTTTATTTAATCTCTCCAAGTTTAGTCTTCTTATCTGCAAACAGAATGCTCTTATCACAATAATATATTTAATGCCACTTGCTTGCATTACTCTAAGGACTGCACCTTCATGAACAAACCAATCTGTTGCGAAATGTCTTTACACTGCTAATTTATGGTTGCTGGAGATAAGTGACTTTATTTAAATTTTTATACTCTTTATGTTTTTTTGTCTTTATTCTGTTGTATACTCTTGTAGTCATTTACACTTGCAAGGTCATTGACAATACGAAACAAGATAACATTTCTAATGACTTTCTTTTCCAGTGTTTCTCTTTGATACACTCTACTTGTTTGTTTTAGTAATAGAAATATATTAAGATATATCATTTTCGGTTAATATTTAACAATATTGTACCGCACTGCTGTGCATTCATGTTATCAGCTTCTTAGAAGGTCATAGATATGGTGGAACACTGATACTAATATTTCTAAAGGTAATAACCAACAAGTATAGAAATACCTAACAATGGTTGCTCATTTGCTTTATATGTAATATTTTCTTTGACAAGAAATGCAAGCAAATGCTGTACCATGTATCCTTTTGTGTCCCTTGTGTAAATAATCTGCAAAAAGATGGAATATTTGGGCATCAATTTATATTTAAATTCCGCTCAAGGTCTCATTAGGTGGCATTTGCTTTTATGTTCAACAAATTATGTGATAAAGAAAAATACTACAAAGAAAGGTAAAGTAGTCTTCACCTCAGCTGTAACTAACTAGAGGTGGGTGTTTGATCTCATCTATAAAGCACCTGAACTCTGCAAGAGAACTCTGCGTGATCAAGAGACGCCTGGAGACTTATTAATTCCTAGAATCAGACAACCTTCAAATAATATTTTATGAAAAACCTATATTGGTACACCTCCCTCTCAATAACCCTAATCACAGTGCATCATTTCACCTGAAAAGGAACAAATCTTTTTAGACAATGTAACAAAAAGTAAAAGAAATGCCAGAAAATGTGTGAATGTGTGAAGAGGGTGTTATGAGTTGGTTAACAAAATATGAGAAATATGTATAGCTTGGAGCTCTTCATTAAAGCTGTAACTGCTTGAAGACAGGTAATTGGTGTCATCCTATGACACTGTCACCTTTCAAGTTACTGAGCTCTCCAGTAAGATCCATTCTAATGTTAGTGTTTGTCTGTGGAGATAGCTGTCAATGTGTTTTTTTTTTTCTACACTTGTTAGCAATAGGTGTGGAATAGGTGTGGCCTGGGGGACAAATCTAGTAATATGCAGATCGAAATAGAGTAAAACGTTTACTTTTCCTCTCGCTGATTTCAGGGCCTAGAATGTTTTTTCCTCTGAAGTGACTACAAATTCAGGAGGGTGTTTTATCTCTGGATAAGTAAAACATAGATAGTTTAATTTATCCCTACAGTAAGTAAAGTGCCAGGAAACAGATGACCAAACACATACACGCCAGGACAGGCTCTGCCACACTGACACCCAAACACACACGCCAGGACAGGCTCTGCCACACCGACACCCAAACACGGCACCAGGAGGCTCTGCCACATCGACACCCCAGCACACACCAGGACAGGCTCTGCCACACTGACACACCAAACACACACACCAGGACAGGCTTTGCAACACCGACACACCAAACACACACACCAGGACAGGCTCTGCCACACTGACACCCTAACACCATAACTTATGTAATGGTATTTCTTGGCTACCTCAAGCCTCAACTATTAAGCCAGTATCACAATCTCATGTTGACGAGTCCCATTAAGGACGAAACAGCTGTCCATGAGTGGTGATCTGGCTATTGCACCTCTTCCCGAGTTTTGTCTAAAAGCTGTCCTGTACAGCAGGCAATTACTTTCATGGGATCCATGTATAAAGTGGATATAGAGGTGATAATTGTTAGTCTTATTTCCATGTGCTTACCCAGAATCCCTTGTGGTTGTGGCAGCACCATGAGATTTCTGAGGGAAAAACAAGCCTTCTAGCTTGTCTGGTGTCTACCCCTTAAATTTAAGTGGAAGGGTTTCCATCACATTTACCCACCATAACTTATGTAATGGTATTGTTTGGTTAACAGAACAGTGGCATCACAAGATCCTGGATGCACTTGCAATTCTGTTAAGGAGCAGTTCCCGACATACATATGCTGCTTTGTATCTAAATGGATGTGCCCTGGAACATGCTGTTGAAAGTATGTGAAAGTAAAGCTTGTGTATTCTCAGTAATAAAGTGTACCCCTTGTCACATAATGTTTCATTTCTGGCATTGTCACAGGGTATGAGATACCAAGAAAATAAGACAACCAACACAATAACCTAAATTTACAAATCTAAGTATTGTTACAATGGACATCAGCCAGAGATGTATACTATAGTTCTACAGGCAACTTCTGCTTTGGGGACGTAACACAGAACCCTGCAGGCTCCACAATGCAAGTGAGTCACCAAGGCTTGTTAATGCATTTTGAAAGGGACTGAACATACAGAAGGTGTTTGTTAACATATCACTAACTGGTAGAGGAAACATTAAAGCTTTCACTTCCTCTATATTATGAACAATATTCCATTTATTTGCTCCATAATATAAGTAACTAATTTCACACATTCAATATTGTAAAACCGTTTAAATCCAAAACAGGTGCATTGGGAGGAGCCTTGCAGGGGTCTGCAGGATATTATGTTTGGAGGTAGCAGGGGGATGTTTCCTGAACGAAAATGTATGTTTTTTTTAATTTTGCAATATGTTATATATACGTTTCACACATGCCTAATATATACAAAGTGGTATTTTCTTTCCCAGTCATGTTTTTTATTTTCATATATTACAGATCTAGAGTTAATGAATGTTCATTATACAACATAAAGCACCCCTTTCTTCAGTACTTGGTCACTTTGTACAGTACCGCAGTTAACCCTGACCCATGACTATGGGTATTTTACAACATAAAGACTCAAGCTTGTATGTTTAACCATTATTCCTCTTTTTGTGTTTTAATATACCTACCAAAGATTCAATTATTTCAAGGTTTCATATTAAACTATATTCATTCTAATATATATTATTTATTGGGTCATGTACATGGACTACTGGCAACTATGTTCGAGCTTAAAAATGCAATCATCTAACAAATTAGTACACACACACATACATAAAGTACTCCCTCACATTTTCTCATATGTAAGGCAATATATACCTTTGTGATATTTTAAAACAATAACTTACAAGTAACAAGAACTGGGAGACAAAACTAAAGTTTATTATTCAATCAAATAATATTTGTGAACAGACGTAGAAGCTACATATTTACATTAAAGGAGATAAGACCTCTGGACTCATAAAGAATCATTCTTCAGCATTCTCAGGAAAGGAAAAACCCCCATATTTTTGGTGGAAACCTTTGGGGAACCATGGCTTGAAGAATTGCCCTTCCCTCTGGGCTTTAAGAGGTTAATATAATGTGTATTGGTAGCATATTAAATGACATATATACTGTGGATGTTTTAAAAAAGCAGTCTCTCTTTTCTCTGATGATATCTTTAGACACTAAACTTTTAGTTGGTGGCACTAGAGGCTATTCCACGCTGTGTAGAATGAGACTGATTTGCTGTCAGTTCAAGCGGCAGCAGAGCCAGGTGTGTCGGAGGAGGGTGTCTGGTCAAGTTGCAGCAAAGCCACGCAGGGAGGTTTCTGTTAAGGTGTCTCATCAGGAGGCAGCAGAGCAAGCGAAGTGGTGCAGTGTCTGGTCAGGCTGGAACATAGCCAGATGTGCGCTCAGGTGGTACCAGAGCCAACCAGGGGGGCGGTGGCGGAGCCAGGCAAGAGAGTCTCTGGTGAGATGGCAGTGGAGCCAGGTGGGGGATATCTGAACATTTTACACGCCAAACCTCTAGCGGTTGACACTAGATGTGCTGCATGAGAGAACTTGGGGAAGAAACTAAGCATCCTAAAAGGTAATAACTTAGAAACACTTGATGCATAAGTATAAATCAAAACATACATTTTTAAACCTGTTAGATAGTACTACACTCAAGTGCGCTATGTACTATACATTATTCGCTATTCTTAGATTTACTATGTGTTTCTATAGTACTACAGTACTATAGTACTATAGCAGTTGATTTCCTGCAGGAGAGAGAACTTAGGGAAGAAACTACATGCATCATAAAAGGTAACCACTTCTACATGAAAACACATTATTATACACAACTAGGAAGAAAGACATGTTTTTTTAAACCTGTTAAACTATGCTACACTATTTACTATGTGTTTCTATAGTTCTTAACATTTTAAAGCAAATAAGTGCCCATGAATTAAAAAAAGGATATCATGGTATGTGTTGGAGGGTGCCTCATTATGTAGCAGCAGAAATCTTCAGATATCCAACCTGGAACTTTAAAACATGGATATCTGATCTGCTGCCAGCAGAGCCGGGGGGGTCTCTGGTCAGGCAGCAGCAGGCCAACTAGAGACTGTTCCTCGCCATGAAAAATCAGAGAGGAGAGATAACTTGGGGAAGAAACAAAATGCATCCTAAAAGGTAACCATTTCTACCTAAAAACACATTATTATACACAACTAGAAAGAATTTGGAACCTATTAGACTGTGCTACTCTACACTGTGCTTTTTACTATAGACTATTCGCTATTCTTAAATTTACTATATGTTTCTATAGTTCTTAACCATTTAAAGCAAAATGTTCACACGGATTAAAAAGGATATGATTGCATGTACTGGAGGATACCCGTTCCTCATTCTGTAGCACCAGGGAACCCTGAAACAAGGGTGTCTGGTCAGACAGCCAGTGTCTGGTTAGAAAGTAGAGGAGCCAGACGGGGAGGGGGATATCTGGTAAGGTGTAGAAGAACAAGGCAGGGGAGTATCTGGTCAGGCGGCAGCGCAGCCAAGCATGGTAAGCCGGTAGCAGAAACAGGTTGAGGGGGATATCTGGTCAAGCAGCAGAACAATAGCTGATAAACTGCAAGAGAGAGAACTTGGAGGAGAAGAAAATGCATCCTAAAAAGTAACAACCTCTACCTAAACACACATTATTATATACAATTGTAAAGCAAAACATACATTGTTTTTAAACATGTTAGACTGTGCTACTCTACACTATGCTATCTACTATAGACTCTTCACTGTTCTTACATTTACTATATGTTTCTAGAGTTCTTAACCATTTAAAGCAAAATGTTCCCACAGATTAAAAAGGATATGATTGCATGTGCTGGAGGATACCCATTTATCATTCTGTAGCAGCAGAATATGTTCAGATATTCAATCTGGAACCCTGAAACATGGTGGTGGTGGCGGCTGTGGAGCCAGGTGAGGGGTCTCTGGTCAGGCAGCAGCAAACCAAGACTTGGGGTCTCTGGTCAGGTGGCAGCAGGGCTAGGCGGTTGGAGGGTGTCTGGTCCTTTTACCGTCAAACCTCCTTCTGGTGACACTAGAGACTGTTCTTCGGCATGCAGAATCGCGGCTGATTTGCCGCAGGAGAGAGAACTTGGGGAAGAAACAGAATGCACCCTAAATGGTAACCACTTCTACCTAAAAACACATTATTATACACAACTATAAAGCAGGACATATTATTTGAAACCTATTAGACTGTGCTACTCTAACCTACACTACTATAGACTATTCACTATTTTAAATTTCCTATGTGTTTCTATAATTCTTAACCCTGTAAAGAAAGTGCCCATGAATTAAAAAAGGATATGAATGCACGTTTTGGAGGATACCCAATCCTTATTCTGTAGAAGCAGGGAATTCTGAAACATGGGTGTCTGGTCAGGCGGCAGTGGAGGGGGTGTCTGGTTAAAAAACAGAGGAGCCAGGCGGGGAGGTGGATATCTGGTAAGGTGCAGAAGAACGAGGCAGGGGAAGTATCTGGTCAGGCGCAGCGGAGCCAAGGCTGGTAAGGTGGTAGGGGAAATAGGTGCCTGGTCAGGCAGCAGAACAGCAGCTAATAAACTGCAGGAGAGAGAGAGAACTTGGAGAAGAAACAAAATGTATCCTAAAAAGTAACAACCTCTACCTAATACACATAATTATACACAACTCCAAAGCAAAACATACATTTGTTTTAACTCGGTTAGACTGTGCTACTCTACACTATGCTATTTACTATAGACTATTCACTATTCTTACATTTACTATATGTTTCTAGAGTTCTTAACCCTTTAAAGCAGAAAGTGCCCATTAATTAAAAAAAAGGATATGATTGCATGTTTTGAAGGGTTGCCTATTCCTCATTCTGTAGCAGCAGGGAATTCTGAAACATGGGTGTCTGGTCAGGCCGCAGTGGAGGGGGTGTCTGGTGCGAAAGCAGAGGAGCCAGGCGGGGAGGTGGACATCTGGTAAGGTGCAGAAGAGAGAGGCAGGGGAAGTATCTGGTCAGGCGCAGCGGAGGCAAGGCTGGTAAGGTGGTCGCCGAAATAAGTCTGGTCAGGCATCAGAACAGCAGCTAATAAACTACAGGAGAGAACTTGGGGAAGAAACAAAATTCATCCTAAAAAGTTACAACGTCTACCTAAAAACACATTATTAAACACAGCTGTAAAGCAAAACATACATTTTTGTTTAAAACCGGTTAGACTGTGCTACTCTACACTGTGCTATTTACTATAGACTATTCACTATTCTTACATTTACTATATGTTTCTAGAGTTAACCATTTAAAGCAAAGTGTTCCCACGGATTAAAAAGGATATGGTTGTATGTGCTGGAGGATTCCCATTCCTCATTCTGTAGCAGCAGAAATCTTCAGATGTTCAGTCTGGAACCCTGAAACATGGTTATCTGGTTTGGCGGCTGGGGAGTCAGGCGAGGGGTCTCTGGTCAGGAAGCAGCAAACCAAGACTTGGGTTCTCTGGTCAGGTGGCAGCAGGGCTAGGCGGTGGGAGGGTGTCTGGTCCTTTTACCGTCAAACCTCCTTCTGGTGACACTAGAGACTGTTCCTCGGCATGCAGAATCGCAGCTGATTTGCCGCAGGAGAGAGAACTTGGGGAAGAAACAGAATGCACCCTAAATGGCAACCACTTCTACCTAAAAACACATTATTATACACAACTATAAAGCAGGACATATTATTTGAAACCTATTAGACTGTGCTACTCTAACCTACACTACTATAGACTATTCACTATTTTTACATTGACTATGTGTTTCTATCATTCTTAACCCTTTAAAGCAGAAAGTGCGCATTAATTATAAAAAGGATATGATTGCGCGTCGTGGAGGATGCCCATTCCTCATTCCGTAGAAGCAGGGAATTCTGAAACATGGGTGTCTGGTCAGGCCGCAGTGGAGGGGGTGTCTGGTGTGAAAGCAGAGGAGCCAGGCGAGGAGGTGGATATCTGGTAAGGTGCAGAAGAGAGAGGCAGGGGAGTATCTGGTCAGGCGCAGCGGAGGCAAGGCTGGTAAGGTGGTAGCCGAAATAAGTCTGGTCAGGCAGCAGAACAGCAGCTAATAAACTACAGGAGAGAACTTGGAGAAGAAACAAAATTCATCCTAAAAAGTAACAACCTCTACCTAAAAACACATTATTATACACAGCTGTAAAGCAAAACATACATTTTTTTTTAAACCGGTTAGACTGTGCTACTCTACACTGTGCTATAAACTATAGACTATTCACTATTCTTACATTTACTATATGTTTCTAGAGTTAACCATTTAAAGCAAAGTGTTCCCACGGATTAAAAAGGATATGGTTGTATGTGCTGGAGGATTCCCATTCCTCATTCTGTAGCAGCAGAAATCTTCAGATGTTCAGTCTGGAACCCTGAAACATGGGTATCTGGTTTGGCGGCTGGGGAGTCAGGCGAGGGGTCTCTGGTCAGGCAGCAGCAAACCAAGACTTGGGTTCTCTGGTCAGGTGGCAGCAGGGCTAGGCGGTGGGAGGGTGTCTGGTCCTTTTACCGTCAAACCTCCTTCTGGTGACACTAGAGACTGTTCCTCGGCATGCAGAATCGCAGCTGATTTGCCGCAGGAGAGAGAACTTGGGGAAGAAACAGAATGCACCCTAAATGGTGACCACTTCTACCTAAAAACACATTATTATACACAACTATAAAGCAGGACATATTATTTGAAACCTATTAGACTGTGCTACTCTAACCTACACTACTATAGACTATTCACTATTTTTACATTGACTATGTGTTTCTATAATTCTTAACCCTGTAAAGAAAGTGCCCATGAATTAAAAAAGGATATGAATGCACGTTTTGGAGGATACCCAATCCTTATTCTGTAGAAGCAGGGAATTCTGAAACATGGGTGTCTGGTCAGGCGGCAGTGGAGGGGGTGTCTGGTTAAAAAACAGAGGAGCCAGGCGGGGAGGTGGATATCTGGTAAGGTGCAGAAGAACGAGGCAGGGGAAGTATCTGGTCAGGCGCAGCGGAGCCAAGGCTGGTAAGGTGGTAGCGGAAATAGGTGGAGGGGAATATCTGGTCAGGCAGCAGAACAGCAGCTAATAAACTGCAGGAAAGAGAGAGAGAGAACTTGGAGAAGAAACAAAATGTATCCTAAAAAGTAACAACCTTTACCTAATACACATAATTATACACAACTCCAAAGGAAAACATACATTTGTTTTAACTCGGTTAGACTGTGCTACTCTACACTATGCTATTTACTATAGACTATTCACTATTCTTACATTTACATATGTTTTTAGAGTTCTTAACCATTTATAGCAAAATGTTCCCACGGCTGAAAAAGTATATGGTTGCATGTGCTGGAGTATACCCCTTCTGTAGCAGCAGAAATCTTCAGATATTCATTCTGGAACCCTGAAACATGGGTATCTGGTTTGGCGGCTGGGGAGTCAGGGTTTGTCACACCAGGTGATAGCAGAGCCAGACGAGGGGTATCTGGTCAGGTGGCAGCAGGGCTGGTTGGTGGGAGGGTGTTCGGTCTTTTTACCCGTCAATCCTCCTGCCGGTTACACTAGAGACTGTTCCTTGGCATTCAGAATCATGGCTGATTTGCTGCAGGAGAGAGAACTTGGGGAAGAAACAAAATGCATCCTAAAAGGTGACTACTTCTATATAACACATTATTATACACAACTATGAAGCAAAACATACATTGTTTTTAAACCTGTTAGACTATGTGACTCTACACTGTTCTATTTACTACAGACTATTCACTATTCTTACATTTACTATGTGCTTAGTTCTTAGCCATTTAAAGCAGAATGTTCCCATAATTCATAAAAGATATGATATTATTTCATGTGTTGAAGGACACCCATTCCTTATTTTGTAGCAGCAGAAATATTCATATATCCAATCTGGAACCCTGAAACATGGGTGTCTGGTCAGACGGCAGTAGAGCCAGGAGAGGGGGGATTTCTGGTTAGGTGGTATCTGAGCCAGGCAGGGGGATTGTCTGGTCATACGGCAGTAGAGCAATGCGGGGGTCTCAGGTCAGGCAGCGTAGCCAGGCATGGGGTGTCTGGCTAGGGGGCAGTGGAGCAGTCGGGGGGTCTAGTCAGTCAGCAGCAGAGCCAGGCGGGGCCAGACAGGGGGTTACTAGCCTGGCAGAAGCAAAGCAGCCAGGGAGGGGGGCTGATCATGAAGCAGCAGAGCCAGGCTGAGGAGGCATCTGGCTAGGTAGCAGCTGTGCCGGTGAAAGGGTTCTTAGGTCAGGAAGCTGAGGAGCCAGGTGAAAAACTTTCAGGTAGCCAGCAACCTTGATATGTCTACTTCCACATTCTACAGTTTTTTCGGGTATCCAATCTGGAAATCTGACATGTTGCCAGCTAGTCAGCAAGATCAATATTTCTATCTGTGTCCTCCTGCTAGTGCTGACTAAAAAGAATGGTGACATATAGGTAGCTTCTATTATGACATCAAAATGGCATTAACAGTGTCTATGGTTACCCAGACATGGGGAATCCTACTGGAAGAATTGCTTCAATCTGGCCACTAAAAGGTTATAATAATGTGTATTATTTGCATTAAAGGAAATATAGATTTTAAATGTTTAAGAAAGCAGCCCCTTAGTATTTCTCTGGTGATCGTTTTAAACTTCTAGCTGGTGACACTAGAGGCTGTTCCTCGCTCTGCAGAATCATGGTTGATTTGCTGATTTTGAGGAAAAAAGAAAAAGTATTCCTAAAAGGTAACAACCCTTTACAAAAAAACACATTATTATACACATATATTGTGCAAATCTACACTGCACTATTTACTGCTGGCTGCTGCAAGTCTTGGGTGTGAAGATAGGAGTTATATAGGCAGCTTCTATTGTGACATCACAATGTGTCTATGAAATCATGAACTGTCCCCACCCCTCAAAATGATGGATAGCTCTAGTGTCTGAATATATAAGCCAAAATATGAGGGGGGGCATACAGTATTCTTGTCTTGAAATGGAGACAGTTGTTATGTTGACTGATTTAAACTAAAAATTGGAAACAGTTTGTTTCATGCATTCTTTACCATTCATCTTTAAAATGTACTAATGAGACTAATGGTGACCTTGGAGGCTGTTCCTAGCTGTGTAGAATCACTGCTGATTTGGGAGAGAAAGAACTCAGGGAAAAACCAAAATGCATCCTAAAACATAACAACTTCTACATAAAAAACAAATTATTATACACAACTGTAGAGCATATACATAACCTGTTAGACTGTGCTACTCTACACTGCACTATTTACTATAGACTAGTCACTATTTTTTCATTCACTATGTGTTTCTATAGTTTCTAACACTTTAAAAGAGAATGTGCCCATGAATTAAAAAAGGATATGATTGCATGTGGTGGAGGATACCCATTCCACATTCTGTAGCAGCAGCGATCTTCAGATATTCAGTCAGGAAACCTGACACATTGCCAGCAATGTTGATACCTCTGTAGATCTGTTGGCCTCTGCAAGTGGTGAGTGTGAAGGAGGGAGTTATAGATGCAGCTTCTATTGTGACATCACAATGGCATGAACAGTGTCTATGACATCATTTCCTGTACTTACTCTCTCAAAGCTGGATAACACCAGTGTCTGAATGAAGACATACTAATTTTATATTATGGACAGGAATGACTTACCTACATTAAATCATTATTGAAAACTTCTATCCCTTATTATTATATTATCTTTTATAATTTATAGGTTAGGAGATATAAATGTTTTACCATTCCAAATTTGTCTTTGTGACACCACACCACATTTAAAATTGGCAAAAGACACTGTTGTTTTGGTTATAGCTGTGTCTCTTCCATATTATTGAGTGTGTGAAATTATTGTGCAGTAAATAAATAAATAAATGCAATATGCCAGTAATGTGTTAACAAACCCCTTGGGTACCCACCCCACCGCACTATCCACCATGGAGTTTTTTTTTCCACAAAAAAAGTCTTGGGTTTGACTGTGCCTTGTATTTTGCATAGTTAAATGGTTTATGTTTCTTTAGACACCTCACCAGATGAGCTGTACTTTATTAAAGGCTGGCTCAGTCCAGGTAAAGATTGCAGGGGTAGTCTCTTCATATTGCTTAATGTAGCTGTGAACTAAAACTTCAAATCTTCTGTACATGCCCACCCAATAAACCTCATTACACATCAGTCCAACTGAATACAAAATCACTTAGTATTCTAAGAAAGCTTGATACAGCAATATAACTGCAAATGGTCATCTCATGCTGTTTGGAGCTCAGGATGATTCTTCAGCCCTTAGAGTCACAATAACATTTAAATGGCATAGCAAGGCAAAGCAGAAAATATGTTTATACATTAATTACTGTGAGAATACTGGTATCTAAAATATGAGGGAGCATCCAGTATTCTTGTCTGGGGGGCCAATTTAGACAGTTGTGATGTTCACTGATTTAAACTAAAAGGTGGAAACAGTTTGTTTCATGCATTCTATACCATCCATGTTTAAAATGTACTAATGAGACTAATGGTGACATTAGAGGATGTTCCTAGCTGTGCAGAATCGCAGCTGATTTGGGAGAGAGAAAATTCAGGGAAAAACCAAAATGCATCCTAAAACATAACAACTTCTACACAAAAACAAATTATTATACACAACTGTAAAGTATATATATAACCTGTTAGACTGTGCTACTCTACACTGCACTATTTACTATAGCCTGTTCACTATTTCTTACATTCACTATGTGTTTCTCTAGTTTCTAACACTTTTAAAGAGAAAGTTGGAGGATACCCATTCCACATTCTGTAGCAGCAGCGATCTTCAGATATTCAATCTGGAAACCTGACACATTGCCAGGTAGTCAGCAACGTTGATACCTCTGTAGATCTGTTGGCTTCTGCAAGTGCTGAGTGTGAAGGAGGGAGTTACAGAGGGAGCTTCTATTGTGACATCACAATGGCATGAACAGTGTCTGACATCATTTGCTGTTCTTACTCTCTCAAAGATGGATAACACTGTATGAATGAAGCCATATTATTTTTATATTATGGACAGGAATGACTTACCTACATTAAATCATTATTGGAAACTTCTATCCCTTATTATTATATTATCTTTTTTTAATTTATAGGTTAGGAGATATAAATGTTTTACCATTCCAAATTTGTCTTTGTCACACCACACCACATTTAAAATTGGCAAAAAAAGACACTGTTGTTTTGGTTATAGCTGTGTCTCTTCCATATTATTGAGTGTGTGAAATTATTGCGCAGTAAATAAATAAATAAATGCAATATGCCAGTGATGTGTTAACAAACCCCTTGGGTACCCACCCCACCGCACTATCCACCAGGGAGCTTTTTTTTCCACAAAAAAAGTCTTGGGTTTGACTGTGCCTTGTATTTTGCATAGTTAAACGGTTTATATTTCTTTAGACACCTCACCAGATGAGCTGTACTTTATTAAGGGTCATCTCATACTGTTTAGAGCTCAGGATGCTTCACAATAACATTTAAATAGCATAGCAAGGCAAAGCAGGAAATGTGTTTATGCATTAAATACTGGTATCTAAAATATGAGGGAGCATCCAGTATTCTTGTCTGTGGTGCCAATTTAGACAGTTGAGATTTTCACCGATTTAAACTGACACATGGAATGTTTCTCCCATTCATGTTTAAAATTGACCAATGAAACCTTTATCCCACTCACTAAAAGCATATATTTCAAAGGATTTGTTTTATATAAAGAGAGACGCATGGCTTATTTTTATTTTTTTAATTGCAACAATAATAATATAAACATTTAATTTGCTGTAAATTTGATGCAAGTGATAGTGGTCCATGTGTTTTTGAGCAGTAGCAGTATGTCCTGTTTGTTCATGCAAATGAACTCTTTAAGTGTAGCGTCCACTCCCAGCAGCTAACCATCCAGCACGATGTATGGATTATGCTAGCTCAGGGGCGTCCAACCTGCGGCCCTCCAGCTGCTGCAGGACTACATCTCCCATCCTCCTCAGCTGGCCCCTTAGCTGAAAGAGCCTAATGGGAGAGTCTTGCAGCAGCTGGAGGGCTGCAGGTTGGACACCCCTGTGCTAGCCTTTCTGTACAGTATTAAAGAAAATAATCACAAAAAACCCAATAAGCTTCAGCTGCTTTTAATGAAACACTGAAAAATGCATGTAATGTTGTTTCCTGTCCTTTAATTTATTTTATGCAATCATCACCAGTAATTCTCTACTGAGACAACATTCTGCAACTTTTTTGTCTAAGGGGAACAGCACCTTTCACTTTTTTGTTTCGTCTGTATTTATTATACTCTTATTTGGTTGCTATGTAATCACTTGACATGACAGTAGAGGAAATATTTTTTTCTCTATAGAACAAGACCTTGTTATTAATATTCTACGTGACTCTTATTGTCAGATACTTATCTGTATTATTTTGTATTTGGTAAAATAGATGCATATCATAAAAGGGATGTGTTTTTATTTATAGTGTTTAGGCAAATTTCAAAAGGTGGCTGTTGCAATATATAAGGTTTTGTGAGATTTGTCTTATATATTTTGAGAAGACCTTTACTTCATTGTGTATTATTTAAAAAAAATAGCTTACAGTTTTAAACAGAAAGCAAAATAGTTCCCCATATTTTAATATGTTTATAAAAAGCACCATTAGGATTTTACCTTTTCCCATCCTTTGCAGAGACTAAGAAACTTTACAAGCATATTATTATAGCATGTTAATATACAAAAATACATAGAAAAAAACACTTTAATCACTTTTAATTATAATAAAAAAGAAAACCCACAGAACCTTTTATTAAACGAGGGGAAGGCAGGACATCATGTCTCCTTTTCCTCCACTGTGTGTGTAGTAGTGCGGGGATGTAATGAAAGGAATATAAGGGCTTTCTGTAGGCAGATTAGTATATAGGGGGTTCAAAGGAATATCATGGAGGCAGAGTGGCATTTAGGGGTTAAAATGAATATCATGGAGGCAGAGTGGCATATAGGAGGTTAAAAGGAATATCAAGGAAGCAGACTTGTATATAAGGGGTTAAAAGGAATATCAGGGAGGCAGAGTGGCATATAGGAGGTAAAAGGCATATCTGGGGGCAGAGTGGCAAATAGGGGGTCAAGGGCATATCTGGGGCAGAGTGGCATATAAGGGGCATAAGTCATATCTGGGGGCCAGTTGTGCACAAAGGGGGCAGGTTGGCAAATAAAAGGAAATAAAAACAAAAAACGCCTTTTTCTCATTCATAGTTTTTATTAAACATGAAAAATAGTTTACATGTGAATTAATATTTACCGTATTTTCCGGCGTATAAGACGACTTTTTAACCCGTGAAAATCTTCTCAAAAGTCGGGGGCTGTCTTATACGCCGGGTACTCAAACTTACCGAGCCGGAGAATGCCATGAATTGGCGTGCGCAGAAAATTTCTCTTGTGCAAAATTTTTCACAGAGCAGAAATTTTGTGCGCACAATATCCGCGCCGCATAAAGTTTAAAAAAAATTATCATTTTTTCTTTTTTTGGGAAAAACTGTTGTGCGCACAATTTTTGGACGTGTGCGCTCTCTAAAAAAGCTATGTGCGCGTGCTCAAGCGCACAGCTTAGAGGGAACACCGAGCTCGAGGTCTAATTACTACGCACCGGCTATTGATGCCGAGCACGGAGATGACATCATGTCCCAGCGCTCGGCATCAACTGCCAGCGCATAGTGATGAGGGAGCAGTAAAGCAGAGGTCTGAAATGAGAGACCTCGCGCTCCCACAACTGGATGGAGGATAGAAGATGAGAAAGGTAAGAGATGGGGAGAAAGGGGTGTAAGTGCAGTGTATGTATATATGTGTGTGTTAGAGCAGTGTATGTGTATGGTCAGGTGTGTGAAGAGCAGTGTAGGTATTTGTGTGTTTGTAAGCTGGTGTTTGTATATATATCTATATATCTATATATATAGATCTATAGATATATATAGTGTGTGTAAAGGCAGGGGTGTGTGGTGAGGGCAGTGTATAAATGTGTATGTATGGACATGTATGCGTATGTTAGTATGTGTAGATTTATATATATGTGTGTGTGTGTAAGGGCAGTGCATGTATGTATGTATATGTGTGTTTGTAAGCTGGTGTGTACGTGTAAATGTGTGTAAAGGAAGGGTTGTTTGAGGGCAGTGTATGTCTATACATGTGTGTGTGGACAGGCATATGTTATGGAGAGCTGACCCACCCAATCCAAGCAGGCTTTGTATACAACAACCAGCCAATCACCGGTAAGGTACATCGCTTGCCGTGATTGGCTGGTTGTTGTATACTGGGTAGAGAGGTAGTCTTATATGGCGAGTATAGCCCACACGCTATATTTTAACTGGAAAAGTTGGGGGTCGTCTTATACGCCCAGTCGTCTTATACACCGGAAAATACGGTACTAGTAAAACTTTTTTCTTATAGGGTTCTCTTATATTGAGGCTTTTTTTGCCCTCGCCCAGAGCAGCGTTTTGTCCTGGAGATTGATGCCTCTGAGATTGGGGCTGGAGCCATCATATCTCAACATAAAATGACATACCTTTAGACCGTGTGAATTCTTGTCTGAAAACTATGATAATAGGATAAAAAAAATATGGTCTATTGTAGCAATCTGTAGCTACAATATTGTAGCAATCTGTAGCAAGACTGTAGCAGTCTCCTTTAAGCAATGATACTTTAGGCAAGAATACCACCAAATGTAAAGAAAATCCTTTTTTGGATAATAGTTACAATAGAGTTGTACTAGATTTATCAATGGAAAAAAATGTTAATGCTTTCTGTGTATTTTTTTCTTTTCATTTTTTTAAAGTTTTGCAGCTGGGAGAAATTTATAAATAGTCTCCTATGTTGTTTCTTTTTTGTGAGCTCTATTATCTAGATATCAAAATGATTATTGGATGGCCTGGTGTCCTTTGATGATTATTTATCTGAATATGATTACTCTGTGATGGTAGATTAAGGACAGGAAATGGAACATTACAGGCTAGCGTAACATTATTGTAAATTAAATATCCCAGTGGACAGCATTTGTAATAACATTCCCTTGGCATGCATCAGTTTGAAAGCTGATCATCCTTTTGTAAGTTTTTGGAATGCTTTGTTAACAGTAATGGTGCATGTTTTAAAAATATTGGTTTAAAAACACATCATTCTACAAAAGTCCAGTAAAAACACAGAAAGCAAAATCAATGTACATATGATCTGCCTGGATCCTTTTCAGGCATTGCTGATTTTCCAGTAATGGGAAAGTTGTTAATATGGCTTCTCGACATATTTTCTATTATGGATTGGTGTCATTTGGATTGAACTTTTGTAAATATAAGGCAACTGACTTTTTATCATCACTGCGCAATGCAAATAAACACATGGCAACATCACACCCTGGCATGCTCATGATTAATACAAAAACAATGATCACAATAAGCATGTGTGTAATGCGAACAATGTTAAAGGAAAGAGGGTCATATAAATGCTTCAATAAAATCTGATGTACCATGGATAAACTACTTGGAATTACCCTATATAAATAAAAGTCTATAATATTAATACTAATGTACAAAATTTACATATAAAATATGCATTATCAATATTTTTATGTTTTCTGTCTCTAAGCCTAACTAGGCACATGTATCCCCCGCACTTGGCTATTTTAATTAAGACCGCTACCAAGACTTCTTATAAGCATAAGATGTCACTACTCCTTTCTACCATTTCTACCCCTATTCTCCAGTTTTTAAATGAAAGCTGCCCCCTAATGTAATTTTGACCCCGCTCCCCTCCACATGCATTAATAAATTTGTTTCCTCCAAATATCCTCAAACTTAAGTTTAATTTCACTGTATTCCTTCTTGCCCAGCTATACTTGTAATTTCTATCTAACTTCATATCTACCCATCATGATATTGAAAAGGTCCATCCTATGTGGGTGTAAAACATGTGAGATCATTACATCTCTATGGGATCCTACGGGTGCAAGCATCTATCATAGACAGTGGAAAACAATGAGTTACTGATGCTCAACACGCTGGACTAGATTATAACTGCTAACTATTAGAACCCATCATAGTGTTAGTATTATACATTTGATTAATATTTTAGGTAGCAGAAATATAACCATCTTAGAGAGGTTCCAATGAACACATTTTTTCATTTTAAAGGTAAGATGCCATAATTATAAATAGCATGGAATGGCAATGTCTACAATGCAGATTGCAGAAAGACATTCATGCACTGAATAATGCCAATGTCAAAGGCATTAGTGAACCAGACTTCTGAAGACCTTGGTAAAATGTACATTGAACAAAGCTTTACAGTATCTACTGCTCCATGTATACCAAGGTGGTTATTAATAAAACATCCCAGCGCTAGTGTAGACCATGAAGAACACATCCACTGGCATCCAATTCTTTTCTAAAGTTCACCTTTGTTTAAAAAGTACAATCAGGACCTTGTCATCTATAGCTCTGTATCAGATTTTAAAGTTCTACTTTCCAGTGCCTACATTTTCAAATCTGTACCAAAACTGGAGCTTACTAAATTACTATTGATTTCTGCCACGTGCTTGAATGTCTAAGACCCCATATAGCTTTACCAGAACTATAGTACTGAAGGTCGTACTTTTTATGGTTCGAGCAACAATGAGCAGCACTTTAATTATATAGTATACAGTAGTTTGTCATAAAATCTGGAAAGAACTGTGGGAAAGATTTTGTTCAATGATGTTATCATCCACCATACTGAATATCAGCTCATCTCTACTGAAAGCTTTGGTGTGGGAAGCTCATCTTGATGTATCAGATTAACTTTCATGTATCCCACACTCACACAGAAATGATTTTTGTTACAGTCCTGGTGGTGGATGAGCTCATTAATGATATTATTTAGGAAGTGGACTATGATGTGCTTTAGAACCAGAGTTGTCCCTAGCGGGTGGAGGTCCCTTTGATCTTCCTGTGGAGCCTCAAACAGCCAAGACGAAGGCTGCAATGCTGTAGCTTTAGTACTCGTCCAGGTGAATAGGGCTGTTAGGTGTTCCTGTGGGTTTCTGGGATATCATTCTCATCAACCGTGCAGTCATAGGCATAGACTCATTTGTTGTGATGAGAATAGTGCTTAAATGCCAGAATATAAGCTGATTTGTAAGTGTAGGACTCTGGTTTCCTCTTTAGAAGGGATCATATACTTTAGAACCATTAGAAAAGTCAAATAACTAGCAAAAAATAACTAAATTGAGTGTGTGAGAATTCAGCTCTATATGTCATTAAGCAGTGGCTTGAAAGTAGGGGCACCATAGGCTTCAGCTACAATGGCTCACTGCCCAAGGCTCGCTGCATCCAATATGACCACTATCCTGGGTAGCCAAAGTGGAGTGGCCTAGTTTGCTTTTATGATGTGACATGACTGAGACAGATTGTAATACTGATCTTATGAAAGAAAATTGCAAATGAGGCTCTCACAGATGAAAATGAGTAAGTTAGTTTAGCCCTTCACATAATGCAGCTTAAAGAGGAAAGTTTAGCAATGTAAACCTAGTTTCACTAAACTTAGAAATTCTTTTCATTTAGGTTTATGTAAACAATTGCTTTGTTCTTGCACCTTGTTACACTATTTTTTGCCGAACACAATGACATTAAGGATAGAGGAAAAAAATCAGTTATCATTATCATGAGGTCAATGAATAAGTACATAACTGTAATTATAAATACAACAGTTGAGATTTTAACAGTTGTCACCAAAAAGAGTTAACATGCCTTTTGTTAAATCCTAGGTACGGCCTTCAAGTTTTTATTATTTCATTCAGCAAACATAACTCTTTGTTTATCACTTCTAACTCCACGATTGCTTGGGTGCAAAGAGACATGTTAGCTTTTCATCACATTACATTTCAGAAATACAAGCCATGTAATAGGATTTAGAAATAAACATATTGGATATCCTTTGTGCATTCTTTAGCCAAGCTTTAAATGGTGCCAAGTGTAACAGTTACCATGGTTAATCAGCAGTGTGTTACATACGACACATCCAGTAGATGAAATACAGAGTATAGTATATAAGATAAATATCACTATATAGTGCCAAAAGACCACTGTCCAGACTGGGGAGACTTTAAGGACAGTGGCTGCCATCTGACATCTGTCACTCTCATAGCATGCAGCCTCTTGTATCCAACTCAATCTGTGTTTGGGGCATTTGCCCGGTGTGCGATGGTCAATCCGGACATACATCATATTGTGTCCATTTTCAAAACTGCTGTCTATATCTCAACAATATTGCATGCACTTGCCCCTTGATCTTCTAAGTATGCTGATTATCTACCATCTTGACAGTTTCAACTCAGTCTTAGGTGGTCTCGATCATACTCAGCCTGCTTGTTTACAATCCATGAGCATACCTGGGGACTTTCTGGCTCCGACAACACAGAGCTCTTCTTTGTGGGATGGGGACAGAAAGTCCCACTGACACCGGTTGGCAGTCTTGCTGACACCGGTGGGCATTCCCTCTGACGTTGCGTGCATTCCCAACACACAGCTGAATGATTTGAAAATGTGCAGGAAGCGGCGCTTATCCTAGCCTCTTCTGGTGAAACCCATAGAGTTTTCAGGTATGTCCATGAGGTACGTTGATGCCTTCTTTCCTGTAGATTTCATTTAAAATCCTGACTCTCGCCTACAAAGCAGTTCCTCTAGCTACATCGCTTCACTTAGCTCCAAATACAACAAAATCCCCCGTTATGAACTCTTTAGGGAAGCATAACAACTGACATGTTAACTCTACTCACTCAACCTACCTCTTCTTTACGTTTGCTAGTCCCACTCCTGTTGTTATTCTGTACATTCTGTATGCCTAGTAATATTACTTATTTATATTGAGATACATATATTGGGCTGGTCCACCTCCAACATATGCACTCTTGCATACTATTCCTCCTATTCCATTTAGATTAAAATCTTGTGTGAGCAAGGCCCTTCTTATTTTTGGTTTCTGTAAGTCCATATTGTAATGTGATGCACTACTTGCTATGTCTTATGTCCTGTTTACCCATTGTACAGGGCAGTGAATATGGTGGTGCTATATAAATCAATAATAATAAATACTAATAATTTGCAATATCTACTTAGCCTACTTCATTTGAAATAAGAATTGGATACAGATTTCATTCGTTCATTCAATGTGTTAAAAAACAGTGACCTCTTGTCTTGTCCACATCCAGAATATGCAATAGTTGTGCCTATTTCATACATGTTCCATTGTACCAATAATGACTATTTTAATATTAAACAAACACAATGTTCTGACCTACTTGTTTACTGTATTCTGACACGGTGCTGTCTTGGATTCAACCTTGGATTGGATTTCAGAATGTGTGAGGGTCCCTGCTAAATCTGTAGTGAAGTGAATAATCATAAAATAAATATTTTTTTAGTTACAAAACAAAAACAATAGAACATAAAAAATATCTTCCATGAAAACATCTGAAGTGAAGAATTCAACAATTCAACTAAAAATTCCCCATCTGTCATAGTCGATATATAGTCACCGGGTACCCAACCTAAAAAGGCTAATGGGAAAAAAGTGTGATTTGTCTCCTTATTCAATCTACGGCTAGGTCATTATCACCTGACATATGCTGCCCAGACATTTCGTCTATATTGTTTCTCAAGATACAGCTAACATAACAAAGAATAGTTTGGCCATAGTATGACATCAACACAGACGGAGTGACATGTAAGCAAAACAAACTAGTCCACAATTGTGTGATGAGGAAGTTAAACATTCTGCAAGATCATCTCTGTTGTGCGCCACGATTCACAGGGAACATTTTTGTTTCCAGTGAATTTACTAGTATTTAGTTCCAAACCTTTTCGGCAGCAGGGGTTCAGACACACTTGTGTTTTACATTTTATATATTTGTAGTTCAGTGACTACCATGTAAACTTTACATAGGTAAAGCTATATTTCTTCAACACAATTTAAACAATTCATAAATGCCTAGTTTAAGACAAACTGTTCATCCTATCGCACAAAATATAAAGGTATAAATGTAAACAAAAATATAAAATCTATATTGTTTCACATTATTTGCTCATATGTGCTTAACCAGATAATATAAGTAAAGAAAATAAACAATTTTCTTAAAAGCCCCCACTTGTTAAGTAAATGTATCCAATATATGTGACTGTCCATGTTTTAGCTTGCACACAAAGATTACAGGACACACAGGATATTGTAGAGAAACACTCCATGCATAGAGCATTTCCATAACTACAAGACAATTTTTGCACTTCTGGTTTCCCTGATTTTGTCAATTCTCACTGAGTTTCATGGGATTTTAGTGAACCATGGCTTACCTACCTTAACCCCTTAATGACAAAGCCCGTACATGTACGTGCTCAAAATGCATTGTTTTCAATGGGTTTAGGGACTGCCCATTGTCCTTAAGGGTTAATATAGTTACTTATGTGTTTGTGTGTGGTTTTTGTTGTTATTTATTGGGTATTTCACATGTGCGAGGGCACCTGTGACGTCAAAATGTCGGATCCCTGCATGTTGGCATGGATCAGATCATTTTTTTGCATGCCGCAGAAATGGATCAGCTGTCATCATGCAGCAATCTTTTTTCCCAACTGTTACTATGGTAACCAGGAGCTATACCGTACTAAGCTGCAGGCTCCTTGCACTGATCCTCGCCTTTGAAAGAAGCTGCATATTCTAGCTCAGCTGCCAATCATTCCTACTACATGCAGAATAATGTTTCCTGTGATTGATAACAGAGGGGTTTAGACTGCCACCCCATATGGGATAAGCGGTTAGCCCTCGGAGTGCACTTGGCTAATTCTGAATCCTTTTTAATCTCTTTAGTGGTTGCACTTGAAGAGTTAAAAATACATTTTAATTGCTTTGTTTATCAGCAGAACAATTAAAATGAAAATCAGAACTCTACTATTTTTGTGATATTTATATCTTCTTACAACAAATAATGGATTTTACTTATGTATAAATGCCGGAAAATGAAAAATGTTTTTAAAAGGACCTGATAAGGTGCTTAGTGCCACCAATGGCTTGAATACCCCTAACAAATTCTAGTGGAATAAAACCAATTAATAGTTGGATCAGTGAAACGTACATATTTAAAGTGAAATGGTCTTGTTAAACTTACAAGCTGTTCTTATAATATGTACATAACAGAGGTCACTGTGGTATTATGCATGAATGTGGGATTGGCAGGCAGACTAGCCCTTCAATCTGTCAAAGTCCTTATCTGTAAAATGTCAGAGCAGACTGCGGTACAGCCCAGTGGCCAAGTGAATGTTCCTCCAGGGATGCCAAGGGGCAGAGAGAAGTGTAAGTGACATCCACTAAGACCATAAATAGCGGAGACTGCTGTTGTCAAATGTCCGTCAAGTTCTAGTACATGGCTTGGCTCATACTGTCATAGCTAATTAATGGACTTGTGAAAGGGCTAATTGAACCCATTAGATTAACACAACTGATTATGATCGCAACGAGAAATATTGATTTCCTCCATTAAGTTCCATGTGAAAGAATTTTTGCTTAATCAATAAAAATCTACTAAGGTGTAATACGCTCAAAAAGATAACCCACTTTAGTGAGGTATTTATTTTTGTATACTTCTGTTTATAGGTTAAGGCTCCTAGGGATCTCATAGGAATTGGAAGAACTGCCAACTGGAGAGAATGCATTCCTAAAAATAAAAAGTGGAAGATAGAAGCTATACATTACCAACTGCTATAACAAAAAAATAAAATAGGATTTTTTTTAATGCTGATCTTGAATACTACACTTACATGAACGTCATTTAAACAAATATTGCCTTCACATGGCTTTGTTATAAGCAGAACATCAACTGATTTGTAATTGTTTCAGTCAACTAACCCTATCCTTTTAATGGCTCGTGGGTTCACCATAGAACCTTTGCAGATGTTTTACTGACCAGAAGGAATTTTGCAAACGTTAAGGATTCATATACTTGATG
This sequence comes from Spea multiplicata, assembly GCA_009364415.1. Lineage (NCBI taxonomy): Eukaryota > Metazoa > Chordata > Amphibia > Anura > Pelobatidae > Spea > Spea multiplicata. Next base: position 66,153 of record VKOC01017374.1, read on the forward strand.
GAACGAACTACAAGAGCTGTTTCTGTGCCAGGAAGGACCGTGTGATTATCTTGGGTCGATTTACTAGAATTGTTGCTACTGTTTTGTTTTTCTAGATTTAAATTTTTGAAACAAAGAAGCTCTGTTGCATAGCCTGTTTTCAGACCTGTTTTCTGGACACAGTCTCTCTGTGTTCCATGTTTTACCTTACTACTTTATTAACTAATAGCCACGTGCATAGAGCAACTGGGTCATACTATGTTTGGACTTGTCTCTAGTAGCCACTCCAAAATGCTATTCTTGCGTAATATGGAGTAAAACACACAAGATCAACAAGCACAGACTTTGATGTCAGAAATGGTAGCTGCTCCCTACTGTTCGTATTACCCCCTACCAAAAGAACACTGGGTAGGAGTGGTGGTGGAGGCATGACCAGTGCTTTTTTATTGTTCTATCAATGATCTTAAGTTATTTTATCTCGTCATTTAGAGGATCTGCCTCTTTATTTAAAGTTTATTTCCATGAGTTTGACCATTGGTTATAGGGAGAATTTTAACAGCCTTGTTAGCTGACAACAAGGTTTATACATGTCACCTTTCCACAGTTTTAGTTTGGATGCTGTGCACTTGTCCCCTGTCTTTTGTATTCAGTGAATTGATTTAATGAGCTTGCTAAATATTTAGCTGTCATCTTATTTGTTTTGATCGCCGTCCCCCAGCCCACTGTTGTCTGCAACTATTTTTTTGTTGAACAAACATGTAAATTCACACAAACTGACAGCCGTTGCATTAGTTGTGAGTTTTATTTAAGGACGGGACAGACTCAACCAAACAGGGTAATTAATCAGGATTAAAGCTGATTTTGATAAATGACACAGTGATATCATGTTTCATTTGAGGTTTCCCAGACATTAAAAGTATGCAAGTGTAAAAAAAGTGATATATGAAATATTACACATAATATAACTTAAGTATGTATGTAGACGTATGTTTTTCCAATATGAATATGTCTATATGCACACATCACTGAGCATTAGAGGCTACATGGTTTCTGGCCCACTCTGGTTGCTCAGCATTGAAAGAATGTAAATAATAAAAGCCGACATTTTATTAATCTTCATTATATTTTTCATAAATTATATACAATTTGATAGCACTAAAATTTGAAAGAATAGTTAATAAAATATTTATACATATTTTCATATGAAGGTAGGGGTTATGTAGAATTATTTTATGATGGACACTATACATGACATGTAGATGAATAGACAGTATGATGCTGTAACAGATCATGTATATTGTCCATGGGGCAGGTGGGGCAATGCAATGCTTCATGCTCCTTCACAATGCAACTGACTGGAAATCCATGCTGGGTTCATGATGAACTCCACAACAGGTGCAAGAGTATAGGTCAGAGAGAGCTCCAGTTTTTTAGGGTATTTCCTTTAACAGTTTGCCCAAAATATTGTTGTTCCTAAGCCTTGTTGCCCAATAAGACCGTGCTTTAAGATCCAACTTTAGTGGTCCTCAACTAAGTGCTCTGTCACAATTCTGCAGATTAATAAAGTGCTTTTATGATCTAGTTTTTACGTACTGTGCTCTCACTAGTGTGTTAGTCTACTTTCCAGGGGTATTTTTCCTTTGTGTGCTTCAGACACTGAATGAGGAAGGAAGTCTGGCTGGACATTTAATTGCTAATGGCAGGTTCACAGGAAGTGCCCCATTGAACACATATATTCCATGCTCTATTCACAACAAATGAGATCAGCTTTTTCTTGTGTTTGTGATGTCAGCCATCCAGGAACAAGCATAACAAATGTCTGCCATCATATTTCATAGATATGGAATAAAGTTGAATCAAAAACAGAATTTATGACTGATTACAAGAGACTTGCAAGATTAGCTAAGTATTTAACTTAATTGATATTCAGTACACTTTATTGATCCCATATTGCCTTATAATGGTGGGGTATACACATATCTCACAATAACTTACACGGAGCAGTTCTGATTTTGGGGTTCTGTATGGCTGTCCCATGACGTGGCAGGTCTCCATGCTTGTCTTCTTTGGCTCATGTACTGTATGCCAGGTAGTGATGTCCAGGAACACAGTACAATAAGTCCAAGAGACTTGGAGGGATCCATGAATCATGCTGTGTATGTAAAATGTGGGTGTGGGGTGTGGAGAGAGTATTCCTGCAGGGGGAGCACTAATTGAGTGTGTATGTCTTCAGGGGGATTCACTAATAAAGAGGGGGCATTTTCACAGCCTACAATGTTGGGAGATATGTATAGATAACAACGTTCTACTGACAAACTGAGACATAAGACTTGATCTACTGGTAAGACATGAAGGGGTTAATTTACTGAAGGCTCCATCAATCCCCACCAGTACCCAGAATTAAAAGCTTGCCCACTTGCCCTTTTTTATTTTTAGGTGAGAGACACTTTAGCAAGAAAAAAATTCCTTATCCGTTCTCAGTCAATACTTATTACTGAGCCCCTGGGTCAGAGTCTTACCCATCCAGACTCCCTGTCCAGGCCCTAAAAGAATGGGCCATAAATACTCTGTGCACTCTTTCTGTAACATTATGCGAAATGCTGCTTCCCCCTTTCTCACGGGCATAACCGCAGAGACTACTGTGATTGTACACAATAGGGTATGTGTGCACTGGCATTTACTGTCAATACTTTAGCAGCAGGCATCATTGCCATCAGACCAAGAAGGGCAAACCAAGTTGGCCTGCAATACTACAGTGTTAGCCAAAGTAAAGTCAGAGAAGTAGCTTCTTCCTCTCATATGTCTGCATATTCAATAATCTACTAGGTTACAAAGACTCCCGATAGCACAGTTTGAGCAGTCGGGAAAGTATTATACTTATAAAGAGCTAACATAGTTCAGTCAGTGAGTTTAGTAGAGTATTTAACTGCTGTGATCATGAGTGTAATCTTCATATCAGCTGGAAAGTGAATTCATTGCGTTGGCTTTGTCCAAAGTAATGTATAGGTTTTTACTTCAGACTTAAAATTATGCTGATTATTGTAAATCCTACATGTTCAGCGAACTCTTACCTTTCACATGTATCTAATATAATAATTAAACTAAAGATTGTAAATTACAAGTATGTTAAAAGTGGAAAGGCACTATTTCATTTGTGCTGTCAATACTATTTGCACTTGATGCATTTGCATGGAGTCCTCTCCCTTTGTATATTAACAGGTTTGTTGGGTTTATGGCATCAGTCGTTATTCACTGTTGATTTTTACTCTGCAATTATTGTTTGGTGCAACTTAGTTCTGTCTGACCAATAAATAAATAAATCATTGGGCCAAATGCAAATTATTTGCTTGGCTGCTGGAAAACAATTTTTATTTATCACATACTGATCTCCCCAATCAGCCCATTGATAGCTACGGTACACTGGAGAGGCCAATCGCCCCCCCGACCTGCAGTTCTAAGCCAAAATATGCCATTGCTTACATACCATGACTGTGTGGGCTTTTATGCATTACCCAACGCTGTGTTTTCTCTCTCTATTTCTTCACCCTCTGATTTTCTACCTTTACTCCATTTCGTACTCTATGCATATGGGTATCACTGCTGCAAAATTACAGGATCTTTCATCATAAATGAAGGTAAAACTGGTGTTAAAAATCAGACAACACAATCAGAAGTTACATTCAGGAAGAGCAGGTTGCAGATACAGAACACAGGGCTTTTTTGGTAGTGGACCACAGGGGTCAATATGAACCTTACCAAAGCTCCCTGCTCCAGATACATATAGATTTTAAAATAACCATCCTAGTAAATGACAATTTAGTATTCAGTTATTCACTGCTTTTCTATTAAATCTTCTCAATTTTATTGTGTGGTTCAAATGGAATAATGAAAAGCTGATATATCCCCAAAACATATTGATCAAAACATCACATTGATTTAAAAAAAAAATATGTGACAAAATACATCTTTAGTTAGTGTCTTATAGAAGGTTTCAAGGGATAAATCAAAGGAGTGTTAACCAAATCTCTCCCTTCAACCTGTAAAATCTTTTCAATATGCCCTTCTTAACACCACTCAGAATTAAGTATCTTCTATTAGTTTTTAAGGAATATTTGTTGTTGTGGGTGTTCTGGATAGCTGAGAGGAAATATAATACCTGGTTCTAGTTAACTGGGTGGCCACACTCGAAGGGTGCGGTATTGTAACAGAGCATCAATGTGTGTCCAGCCCAGGTACTACTGTCAACCATAATGATTAAAAACCAAATGTGTTCCTTAGCTGGCTTAGACATGTACAAAGCTGGCTCTAGCACAAAAAGCTGTGTCTGTGTATGTTAGTGGAGGAGTATTTGGTTGGGTCATTTTTGGCAGGCGCAGCACAGAAATTGACTTAAATTTATGACATTATTTGGTAGAAGAAGGAGTATATCCAATGTTATCTTATTTGCAGACATCTTGATGAATAGTTTTTTTCTGGCTCCTAACTTATATCCATTGTTATTGTTACAGAATTTATATAGCCTTTGAGCTTGTATGGTACTTGGAATAATGGGCTGACAAATTAACCCTTAGCATTCTTGCAAGCTTTGAGTGTAGGGATGGGATAAAAATATGGGTGATTTAGATCACGGATTAATGTGATCCTTAATTTATCACCTTGTTCTAGTCATCTGAAATTGTAAAATCCTTTGTCTGCATTCCTGCATGCAAAATGGGAACACTCAACAGCAGATCAAAAATAATCAAGACAATAGAGATTAATTGTCCCCTTATGCTCCTTTCAGTTTACCTAACCTCCTTCTCACATCAGATTTTATGACTCCTTTAAAACATTTTGTTACATCTAAACCACCAAACCTTGAGAAAGAAAGAATATTCTCTTTGTGGTTTAAAATTACTTTTTGTATTTAACTGTATTGTTAAAGGTATTCAAAACAGGGAAATAAATCAGTACATTCCCAGCGAACACCAGCAAAAAACACCTACCTAAGACATAAATATTGGGGATTCCATCATACTATGTGGCCATATATTGCATACCCCTCCATAACGTCAAAGGTTCCCAATTTCAAATCATATCTAATTACATATTATCTATATTGTTTACAAATGAGCGATATCAGTGGGACGGCACTGCATTTAACTCACTGAGACCCTCAAGAAATGTAAAGCCTTCTCTGGACACCATTAGGCACATATGTGGCTCTATATATTGTTTTCTTTTGTGGTTCCGACCAAATTTTAGGATTAAGCTTCATACCTACCACACAGGTGCCTCATAAATGGTGCCAAGAAAAGGCTTTAAATTGCTTTAGAGTTTAAATGCAAGGCATTCCCACTGATTCAGATATACTGATGCAGATATTGGAGTATTTTGACGTAGTGGCAGGGTAAGCAATTTATGGCCATATAGTGTGAGGGAATTCCTCTATATTTATGCCTTTTTTAAATGGTATTCACTAGATATGCGCTAAATTCTTGTGTATGTGTCCATATTGGTCATTATTATTTCAGGAATCTGAACGTGTATGCCTTTTATGCTCTTTAGGAGCTGCTCCCTTTTCTGTATATTGTTTTTGGTGAGATAATGATATTCAACGGCAAAACAAATCCAACAGCTATCAAATGGCAATTATGAAAACCTGAGGGCTTGTTTTGTATGTCAAAATAGTCTTCAATAGTTTGCCACTTTGTAAAATGTAATGCAATGAAGTAATGCATCAGAGGAGGCCAAGGGTGACAATTGCCTCCAGGATTGCTCCAAATTAAAGACCAATCTGGATTTTTTGTACTTGCGGTTCCATGTCAGTTGCCTATGGTAACAATGCTTTTAGGCAGCTTTGTCTATATTCAATGTATTCTTCACATTTAAATGTGTTTTGGACAGTAATCAATAGTGCATCAATATTTTAAACACCAAGTGTTGTTTTTTTTATTATTGGGCCACTTGGGTGTATTAGCCTTTTCAGGATATTTCTAAATGGACTGACCCAGGTGAAGGCAAAAAAACCCCTTTAACACATGTTTCTCAGAAGAGGAGGTCCTTCGTGATTTCCAAGGCAGTCCTATGTATCTTCCTTACTCTACAGTACTTGGATACAGAATTTGATTCCAGAAATGGCAGCTGCTCCCTTCTGTTCATATCACCCCCAACCGAAAGCTGCCTAGGGATGGAGTGGTGGAGGCATGACCAGTTATTAGTATAACATGCGGAGGGGTGGTATTAAGTTACTTTAACTCATCATTTAGAAGATCTACCGCTTTATTTAAAGTGTATTTCAATGAGTTTCACCACCATTATTCCCCCTTTGATGTGTGTATTTGTATAATTGCCTGTGTAACATCGAGAGCCGTCCTGGAATTGGAATGGAATTCTTACAGGATTCCCTAGATCTGCCCCCTCTTTCCTTGCACCTTGTGCTACCCTTACTTCTTACTTCATTACTCACACACCAAGTCATCTTTCTTTGTGTTCGTAATGTGTTTGTAATGTTACTCCTAGAGAGGTGTTGAAGCTGGCTTAGGGTTAATTTTAGCAGGGTAACTATCAGTAACCTAAGTGTGAGATGTGTTTACAGAATGTGTCAAAACATTTTTGGAAAATGTGTCTAATGATGTGCGAATGCACTTGGATAGCAATGAAAGTGTGGGAGACAAATGTGAAAACCTTGTCTTCACAACACAGTTATTGACAAAAACCGAAGCACCTTTGGTGCATGATATACAGTACATATGGTGTAGTCTCCCCCAAAACACCAGTAGGATCAGATTTACCTTTAAAAACACATAGTTTTGCTCGTGTTTATTAAAACTGCTTCTTTTAAATATGTTTTAAACCATTTATGGAATGTTTTCTAAAGAACCGGATGATGAGTGCATCAGAATTCCTTCGCTACATTCCATGCAAAAGTGGAGAATCCAAACACACTGAAAAATAACAGATCCTTGGAAATTAAAACAATTTGAAAACTGTTACACACATAACTAAATAAAAAAACCCAAGATGTTCATCAACAAGTCTATCAAATCTATGAGTGACCTATTATAATCTATGCTTTATAAATACAGTATATTATGGTCATATTTCTCACTACACTAAGAATAAACTCATCTTATCTTGAGAAAACGCCAGTGAAATTACCTGTCTATCCTATACAGGGCTTATGTATTTTCTCAAAATAATAATATATCTCGGCAAAAAGTCCGATTTTGCTCCTAGTATTCGCAAACACTTTGCTCAGTTGCAAAACCTCCTTCATGTATCTCAGTAGTACAGGAACTTTTAGTGTGGTTAAAACATGGGGAAAAGTTTTCTCTCATATCTAACAATGACGTATCTCATGCACTAATCACCACCAATGTCCATCAAATGCTGCTTGAGGAAGATGGTATACGCTCGCTCTCTCTTTCCCTCTGTGTATATATTTACACACACACACAAGGTGTGTATGCCTGTATACTATATATGTATATATATAGTAGAGTAGAGGTTGTAGCCGTATTAGTCCAGTGGTGTCAATATCAAATAACAAATGAAATATGCATCTTGTGATAATGCCTTTTTTATTGGACTAACAGAATTTTGGAATGAGAAGCTTTCGGGAGCTCTTCTCCCTTTCTCAAGTCTAAAACATTTCTTGTTTCATCTATTATTTGATATATATACATATATATATATATATAATACATATATATATATATATATATATATATATATACACATATACCTTGTCAGTGTGCACACCATTAGAAAATGTAAATTCATACATTTTATATAAATAATATATATGGAATCCATGCCAGAATAAAAGTAACCTGCGCTAGTAACATGTACTATTAATTTCTTATTTGCCGATACTAGCCAGACACCAGGACCAATGCCATATACATAACGTGTCTAAGGAATTAAAGGCTCCAGTGCTAACGTAGCATCAGATATCAGCTTGGGAAACACAGAAGTCGTCAAAGGACAGAGTTGTACGAAAGACAGAGCAAGAATAGTTGATTATCACCTTGAAAATATTCAGTGGGTGTGCATGTTAGGAGAAGTGTTTTGGACTGCAGCACAAGCATTAGTTGCCTGGTATCAGCACCTTGGCACCGACTGTTTGGCTTGGAAGTCTTCAGAGAGAAAGCTTCAAAGGGTCAAGCGCAGGTCACAGAACAGAATTATGGGGGCAGGGAAGAAGAATTAAATTGACTCATTTGTTTCTGTACACTGTAGGGAATGTCGGTGCGCCTCCATCCTCATGGAATGTCTGTATAAACAACATTACATTATACGACTTTCACTTTTCTTTCATGTATTCGTTTCCCACTCAAATGCATGTCTTAAACGAAAGACAATTGCGTGTATGTATCACCCCATGAAAATAGCAACTACATAAAAATAATGACTCCAAGTACTTCGCAATATACAGGTTTTCACACAGACGCCCTCTTGAGTTAGAAATATATGTGCTTGGAAGTTTGGGTGTTTTATTACAGTATCCACCAAGGTTACCATTTATCTCTAACTACCTTCATAAAACCAGACCCATAGACCTTAAGGAAGAAACAGTCCCAATATGTCATTATCTTGACTTTAAATGGGTCTGTTTACTAAGACGTTGAGTGCTCAGTCTTGTTTAGGTCTAATTCAGCTTCAGTCGCGAGCCCTCACATACAAACACTAGCAAAACAACTAGCATACAAGTTGTTTGTGAAAGCAAACAAGTGTCTGCAATTATACATTTTGGGAGTTTCAGGACATAAGACTTAAATGGCCAACCACCTTCCACTATATAAATATGTATAAACGTTTAAATTAAAGAGATAAAATACATTTTTAAAAAAATATCTTACAAAAGTGGGGGAATGATTGCCCCCTTTCCCCAACCTGAGTGTGGAGGAGTGGAGCTAACCCCACTATCCATCCCCTTTACATTGCCTTATGGACTGGGGGGTGGGTCATAGTTGTATTTGCTGGTTAATTCAACTAATTCAACGTCACACATACCAATATAATCTAAGACAGTAAGAAGTATGTATGAAAAGCGATTCAAAAAAAGAGCCTAAAAGAGGTCTTGTAACTATAGCAACCCATGGAATGTTCCCGACGATCGGAGAATTCTATGGTAATTAAATATATTTTTTTTAATTTGCAATACTGTTATTTTTTTACACATCACCACCATTGCAGTTTGAATTTTAAATACATTCATTCTAGAGCGGTTGGTACTTTCAATGAAATGTACTCATCGAAGATCATTCAATAGCGTATCTCAGGAAAGAATGTACATTTTTAAAATAGATGTAAAAAGAGCAGTTTTATCCAATGGCTCAACAATCTTGTCTTAATTTTGCAATCATTTAGCCTGAAATAACGAATTATTTAGACATAAGATGATGTATATAAAGCAGAGTTCTGTTGAATGAGTTGTAATGATGAAAGTATAATATTTCGGGAATTTCTGTTTAAACATGACCACATTTTGAACTCTGTCGTGTGAGTGTGTGTATTAATATAGTACTTAAAATGGAATCACTCAATAACGTTTCAGACATTGCTGGGATGTGAACATTAGAAATATAACTATGATCGAAATTCACCTACGGATGACTCTAAAGAATAAAGACTATGGTATCCCCACAACCCATTTTAACATATTTATATCTGAATGATATAGAAAAGACATAATTATAATAATCAATTCTGCAATAATTAGATATGACATTTCTATGCTAGTGATTGCTGGCCATTTGTAATTAAGCATGAACCAATACTTCCAATTCCATCCTCATTTAAGATCACCACCCAACAGGGATGTGTGAAAGTATATCTTATCAATGTGTGAGAACGTGCTGGAAAATATCAAGCATGTCTGTCTTTTTTGATGGCCATGTTTAAAGTATGGTACTGCAGTATGTGGAATGTATAAGCTCATACAAAACTGTATTATCCATATTACAAGGATAGACCAGTAGTGAAAAGCAGACCCAGCACTTTCAGGCTAATGGTAAATAAGCCACATGCATGCAGGTGATTGTAGGATACATACAATCATACGCTATCCTCTAGTATCAGCCTCGTAGATGTTTACAGCACACAGCCATAACGCAGAACACTAAAGGGACTGGTAAGGCCACAAAAAGAGTGTCACTGTAAGTGGGAGGCAGAAAAGGGCACAGGTCCACTAGACATTTGTCTGATGTGTCCAATGGCCAGTTTGGGCATGTCCTGTTAGTAGTCTGGTGGAACCCAGACAGGAAATGGGCACACTGACTCACTTGCCCAGGAATCTGCTCCGATTTCCATAGCCGCTGGGTGAAATCAGAGGTTTCGCAGGTGTACATAGATCTAATGGAAAGGCCGTGAAGTATCCCTTTAACCCTATTTCAAAAAGTAACTGGATTGTGAACCAAAGGAGGACACCTTCATTGAAGTTAGAAGTAGGACTGGGGGCAAGACCATTGAATTACCTTACATGTCCAGCCACCCACAGAACACTGGAATATGATGTTTTATGGCGGTGCTGTGTTTTAGTACATTATGAGGCAAAACCACAGACCTTGATTGATTTTACAGCTCCGTGAGTGGTAAGAGTACCAGTGGCTACAAAACGCCTGGGACCACTGCCTGCAAAAACTTTCAGACAGTGCTTTAAGAATGGGACTGTCACACAACGGGATACTTGAATGGTGTGCTCACCGGGCCGGCTGAAATTCTGCACTGTGAATCGTTACACACAGATGATGTGGGGAGTCATTGCAGAATCAGGAACCATTGTCCCTACCAGTACAGAAATACTTGGTCTGAGTTGAATTGGGATGCATAAGGATCTTGAAAGTTTTATAGGCCTGTCAAAGTAATAACAAGCCACTTAGCAATGTGAGAATAGAGTCTGCAAGCAAAAGAAAAAAAAACATTGAAATTGTTACATTTTACAACTGGATGAGATCCAAGACATATTTTCTCAGCAGAAATAACAATATTTGCCAGAGAAAGCTGCATCCCATTGAAAATGAAACATTTTACTCAAGGAGTGAATTAGCTAGAAGGGTAGCCTTCCATCTTTTATGGCATGACAGATGTGTGAAACATGTATGTCAACCTTTGTTGGTCCCCTGTGATATCATTTCTCCAAAAATGGATGTGGATTCATAAATTTGCTAAAATTGTGTTCACTGCCTGTGCATGTTATTGTTTGGAACTAAACAGAATGCTTCAGTCAAGCCAAGGAGTTATAGGGAGCATCACAAAGCAAAGTGTCTTTCTCTCTTCCAGAGGGGTATCACAGGTAGCCCCTTATGTAAAACACCTTCTGTCCGAACAAAAAAATTCTTTTTGGTAGATGTAGCTTTATGTGCACCTTCTCCGGGTCATTTTTCTTTTTTTTCAGTCAGGGGGAGAGCTCCATATATGCAGCCCTGGGAAGGTTCCAGGTCTGCATGTATGTACAACCATATATATTTGATACATTTACTAAGGGTAGTGGAGGTTTTTGCCTATCAATGAATTATTTGTCTTATTATTTATATATATATAATATATATATTATATATATATATATATAATAACATGTAAGCTGTTTCTAAGATTGTCTCCTAAATATAACTAAAGGAAAACTACAAAAATGGCCAGGCTTCCCATGGAGAAAATATGTACCCCAGTCCTACCACTCAAAGGGTTAAAGGGTGGTATTTCAATAACAATGCTTAAAAAAAGGCTTACAAAATGTTAAACATTGTGGAAATACAGTACAGTAGATACAGAAATCATCAATAGTCTAACATTCTCATATTCTTCAGTAGACCGTTATAGTAAAAATGTTAATATTGATTTTGGAATGGTACATTTGGTTTGTTTTCTTTCTTGCCCTTGTTATACATTTCCCTGTAGCACACATATGAGTTCCTTGTCTTTATTTTGCATTCAATTATGACAATTATTATGTTGTCATAAGATTTTCTATATGTCAAAAAACCTGCCTTGGAAAGGTGTGATCACTGGCGTAACTCCACTGTGACCCCCTGTCTCCCCATGCCTTTTCAAAATTGTTTAGAAAGGGCTCCTCCGACCTAGACTGAACCGATCCAGGTCAAGAGCACTTTCTTAACCATTTAGGACCAGCACGGGGAGACAAGAGGGTATCGGGGTCCCCGCAGTGAAACCGAGCTGCCTGCACAGCATGTAAGCAGCCGGAGAGGAAACTGCATGAGCTGTGAGAGGTAAGCGGGGGCGAGAGGTGGGATCTATATATATGTATATAGGGCTGGTTGGGAAATAAAGACAAGAAATGCATTTTATCAAAGTTTTTTTTATTCTGCTGTTTGTATTTAACATCATTTGTTTATTAAATTATTTTAAATAAATTAAACATTTACATTCATTTTTTTTATCCAATTGTGTACTTGTGTGTGTGAGCAAGGAACTGTACTTGTGTGTATGTATTATGTGTGTTTGTTAGTATGGGTGTGTACTTGTGTGACTATTGGTGCATACTTGTGTGAGCATGGGTGTGTACTTGTGTGTGTGCACAGGGATGTGTGGGTGTGTGTGAGCATGTATGTGTAAGTGGGGTGAGATGGAGTGTGTGTAATTTGTGTAAGTAATAGTGATAATGATAATAGTGATCAGGCGCTAAATATTATATAATTAAATAATTATATAATAAGTATATAAGTGAATATAAATAATGCAGCAAACACTAATAGGGTGCCCCCAAAAATACCTATGAAAATAAACAAAATATAATAAAGTGTTGCGCCTTTATTATATTTCATTTGTGTAAGTGTTTTTACATTTGTTGTATGTTAGAAGGGGGAACATCAAAGAAGGCACAGACATGTTGATTGGGGGCAATGATGGCTCTGACTAGTTGTTGAAGTTGGGGGGCTCGGGGGCAATTTTATTGCAACCCACCATCATTGGCACTGAATACTTCTTAGCAAAATACTCTTCTTCAATAGATTTAGCAAATGTGTGCTATGAGTTAAATGTGCTCTTAAAATGTCCAACATCCGCACCCCCAAGCCCGTGTAAGGTGAAGCTCGTCAGAAAGCCAATTTTAGTCTCGGCAAACTCAGGACTTTTGACAAATGTGTTGGATTGTTATATTAAATCCTATCCTTTCCATGCATTGATGAATTCATTTACTGTGGGGGTCTGCATCAGAGCAGAAGCTGTGTTTGTGAGTAATTGTATACTAATTATCACATTAGAACAGCTTTAAATTGACATGAACCCTGATTGGTGAAATATTCTAAGGCTTCGAGCTTTTCCTTTATATTTATGGCTTACTTCCTAATCTATCTTTGCTATCAGTCAAAATGTTTGTTAAGATAACCTCTCGTAGATAAGATAGTAGAAGTGATAAGACACCGCATGACATTGGATTGCAGTTATCCTTACAGCGTGTACAGCGTGTACTTCCTATCTGTGCCCTGGCTGTGCATAGGAAAACCTCGCTTTGCACAGTAGGCTTTAATGATAAAAGGAGCAGTGATTCTTTATTGTATACAGAAACAAGGTACCTTTCAAGAACTATTTTTAAATAATAATAATAATTTGATGGTGTAGAATTTGATGACAAGCGAAAGTTGCGAATGTATTTCAGAAGATCATATTTTTCAGTTATCCAATTCAAAACATACTTCAACACCAGACAAAATGTTCTCAAGCCTTGAGCTTTGCTTGGAACCTGAATATCTTCTGAGTTGCCAAGACTCTGTCACTTGGGTTTTTATTTTAGAAATATGCCAAAATACTTGTGTAATCCGTGGAATAGTATGGGAAATAGAGGACCCAGAAAAAAATGGGTTCTATTCAATACGCCCCAAGTTAAAGTGAAATTATTTCTAACTGGGCCATGCATTATGTAGGCAGATAGGGCACCTTTTCCAGATCCTACATTTTACACCTCTGTACACTAAATTAATGTATGCAACAATATTTACAGATTAAAACAAGTAAATTATATATTAGAAACGCATTGTATGTGCATACTATGAGAGCAGATATTTTGTCTTCCTGCCCCAGCTATTTGTATTTTGTGTCTTATTTGTAAACCTTTAATGCTTTTTTTTTTAAATACACAAAAATACTTTGCTCTCATGGGTATCAAACAATGCCAAACATTACACAGGTTTATAAAATAATGTTAAATATATGTGTGGCACAATTATTGGCACCCTTTTAGTCAATACTTTGTCCTACCTCCCTTTGCCAAGATAAGAGCTCCTCTCCAATAATGCCCGATGAGGTTGGAGAATACATGGCAAAGGATCTGAGACCATTCCTCCATACAGAATCTCTCCAGATCCTTCAAATTGCAAGGTAGATGCTGGTGGACTCCCCTCTTCAGTTAAACCCACAGGTTTTCTATGGGGTTCAAGTCAGTGGACTGGAATGGTTACGGTAGCACCTTGATTTTATGGTCAGTAAATTATTTTTGTGTTGATTTTGATGTATGTTTTGGGTTGTCTGGCTGGAGGATCCAACCACAGTCTGTTTTAAGCTTTCTGGCAGAGGCAGTTAGATGTTTATTTAATATCTGTTGATATTTGATAGACTCCATGATGCCATGTATTCTAACACAATGTCCAGGTCCTCTGGCAAAAAAGCATCCCTAAAACAAAGAGCCACCACCATATTTGTGGAGGGCAGTGAATATAGTGAGCTCCACAGCTTAGCAAAATTTACCTTTGACTCACAGCTACAGTGTTTATGAAATAATAATTTTGCATAGCATTTTTACACAATTTGATAACTATTTTGGTAGTGGACACAAACTCCATAAACATCAATTGAATCATCTGTATTACAGACCTCAGAGGTCCCACACAGTCTTCTTTACTACAATCAGGTTTTCTGATACATTTTAGATAACCTTGACACCCATGTCGAGAATTTATCAGTTGTCCCGTGATTTATTGGGTAATGCTTTCATTTATGACAGCTAGACTGTGGGAGTACTTTAATTAACCAATTCATACCCAAATTAATCTTTGGACGAACATATTTGAATACTGTATTTATTAAGAAAATTACAATTTGATTTACCTTAAGAACATGGCCTGTCCCAGACCAATTGGCAGCCTTAGCAAAAATACTCTTTGGTGCCCATTCCAATTTTTGTTTTGTTTTACATTATTATTGTGTGTTTACACAATTTGTTTTGTGATCACGTTTTCAGCTTTGGCTTTTTGCTTTAAGCATTGTCACTTTTAGGTGTGTAGAACACTGATAAATCCATACGTAGTTAATATTGTGAGCTCTTAGAACGGGGGGGGTAGGAAGAAAATGCAAAGGGATTTGGGTCCAAATAGCTAGACCCCATTAGGGACACTTGCCTTTAATAAAACATCCCAGGGGCTGTCACCACTTTGGACCTGTCTCCTTAGGAATAGCTCTAAGACCAGCCCTGTTTAAGACAGTATGCCAAGATACAGAATTTAAAAATAGTCAATTGTGACTGAGAACGTTGACAAGTCCGTTGTTAAGTGGTTATTTAAACTGGAAAGTATCTGGATGCCAACATGCTGTATAGATTGAGTGTTAGAATGTGTGGCTGTAGGATGCGTCTTGAATCTGATCTTTGCTCAGTAAATACCACACACTCTGATGCCCAAGGCTTTTAAGTGGCTATAGACATGATTTAGTGGAGATTCAGGCTAATCTTCATCAGAGACAACCTCTTCTATTTTCCCTCTTTTTGCTTCATGCATGTCGCTGATCAAAGCAATGCAAGGAGAGTAAGAAGATCAGGACAGGAATGAATCAGTTGTGTAAAACATATCAGCAGACACTACAAACATCTCACTGTCTCTATCAGAGGGAATGTCTGCTTTAGCAGATAACACAAAACTCCTTTCAATAATAATAAGAAAAAAACACCACTGACCCTGTGTCAAGGAGTTAAGTGCTGTTTGGAACAGACTACAACAGACATCCTTCTGAAGAGAGGATCATAACATAATGATTGTTTAAGAGGCATTTGGAAGATTTATACAATGTCTAAGTCGCTTGGATAATTACTTGGAAGCATAAAAAAACATTTAGTTAGAAAAAGGAATGATCCTTGTTGTTAATATGATTCACTGAAATGACAATCATTCCTTTTACTCTCATAGGCTCGACGGATAGACTGCTCTTTCCAAACATATTTTTATTATTATTGTTATTATCATTTTGTGTCTATGCAGTATAAAATACGTTATATGAGAAACTCAAATCTATAGTGACTACTTGATACATAATGTAAAGAGGAACCTACCCAGATGCTTACATCACTCATTGTATTTATTAGCTGCAGTGGGTATTTTAGTAGTTTTGTGTATTAAAGTGACAGTAATGTAAAAAAAATTACATTAATATTCCTAATTTAAAATCTCCCCTGTCTGTGCACTACAAAATGTTTTTACTTTTGCATAACCTGCAGAGCAATTAAGTCATTTCCTTTTTAATGTATTGGCATATTAATTTTGGACTGTGTCCTAATGCCTTGGATGGGTCATGGCTGGGGTCAGTCCTGAATTTGGCTACTAAGGAAAGCATGACAGCCTGTCCCGGATTCCTGTGAAATGGAGGCAAGACCAGATTGAGAATGACAAGGCAGCCGTAACACTTCAAGGCCAGCGCAATGACAAATAACGTAAGTGCAGCCGTTGGTTGAATACCGGTTGGATCAAAATTGTGGATGACAGGGTGCATTCCAGGTAAGCATCGCACATTATATTTGTAGAAATACTTATCTTAATCCAACACCAGCTGCACAGTGAATCAATGTGACTCTCCTTTCACAAAGAAACAAACACATTATATACAGACTGTATTAGCGAATTCACGTCTTTCTCGTCTTGTAGCTTTTCTGAAACATCCCAAGCCCCCTGCAGACCACCATCTGAAGAGAAGAATAAAAAAGATATTTAACCACATTTGCCTGATCTATAAGTAATTTTACTAACTCACATTTTGTATTTATTATGCATGTTTTACTATGTACAAAATATGTATTTTGGGGACATTGTTTCTTTTTGGCCAAGTGGTGCTTACCTTGAGAAAGTACATTCCTGTGTCCTGATCCCCTCCCCTCTGGCCTACTACAGCCATGTCCTTGTCCCTTTTTCTAACCCAAAAAATATCTTCTCATATTCATCTCTCTGGTTCCCCTCTTGTAGCTTCCCTGAAACTTCCCAATCCATCTGTAGACCACCATTTGAAACCAAATGTATGTAAAGTCTGGCTTGTTAGTGGGGATCAGATGTTTTTCCTACATGACAGAAAGCTGGTCTTACAATAGATCAGCTTGCATTATGTTGGCACTTTATTTGTTGTTAAACAGCAAAATGAACCACAGGAGCAAGCAGTCGAATTAGGCTCCCTCCTCCATGGACAGATCATTACCAAAAGCTAGCAATCAAATTCCAGTTAAGTCAGATCAGTCACATCAGCTTTATCTTCACTATAGAGGAAACCATTGTTGTTGTTATTATTATTATCCTTTATTTATATAAATACCGTGCCTACAATTTACACATCGTTTCTTAGTGTACACAAGTTCAAAGGGTATGACAAATGCACATGAACCACATAAGAAAAGGCTGCTTGTGCACTTAGTGGTGCACTTGTTGCAGTCGCTATATACAAACTACAACATGACACCACATACTGCATATGTTCTTAGCACTCTTAGCCAAGATGTCAGAAAGGGTCTGGGAGGATTAGAGGGTAGCCATGGGACAGGCAAAGGGGAGCAGTGGGCAGGAGAAGGACAGAGAAGTCAAAAGAGGAAATTTGTTCTCATGTGAATTCAAACTCTGAGCAGGACAGGAGTTGGACATTACATTAACCCACACTTCAGTGACAGAAAAGCCTTCCCATTGAAACCAATCAGACCTTGCACAAGCTGGTGGCTGGTGGAGAGTATAGCACATTGGCGCAGAAGCAGCAGGACATGTGTTTAGCAAGCTAAGGACTGTAAGTTCCAAGTGTAGTGTAATAAAAGAACATTATCATTATGATTCTGAATTGCCGGTATTGTATTTGACCTTTCTCTATTATTATTGATAGTAGTCATTACACTTTGGTAAAATGTAAGGTTATTATTATTATAATTTCTGTGATTTGCACTTTGACAAATTTGTTACAGGTGTTATCAAATCTTATTTATAGGAAAAGATGTGGCCTACCGGTCACAGGTCAAGAAAAACATAAAACAAAATATGGTAACAAAGAAAACAATGAAATGACCCCTGTTCAAATGTCTGCATACCCATAGTTCTTAATGCTGTGTATTGCCCCCATAAGCAACAATGACAGTGTGTAGTCTTTCGTAATAGTTGTCTATGAGACCCCAAATTCTTCATGGCAAAATGCCTTCAGGTCATGCAAAGTCTTTGGTCATCTTGCATGAACCACACGTTTGTGATCTCCCCAGAGTGACTTGATAATATAAAGGTTAGGAGACTGTGCTCCAGTGGAGCTGTAACCAGCGGAGGGTTCACTTGGCTTTGTGCTTAGGGTTATTGTCGTTCTGGAAAGTCCAAGAGTGTCCCATGCGCAGCTTTTGTGCAGAAGAATGCAAATTGTGTGCCAGTATTTCCTGATAATATGCTGCATTCATCTTGCCATCAATTTTTCCAAGATTCTTTGTGCCTTTAGAGCTCAGCCCCTTGACTTGGCATCAAGAGTTCCTCAAATTTTTCACTTCTTAATAAGCGATTGAACAGTACTGAGTGGCATTTTCAAGGCTTTGGATATCTTTTTATATTATTTTCTAACTTTATGAAGTTCCATTACCTTGTTACGCAGGTCTTATGACGGTTCTTTTCTGCTCCCCATGGCTCGGTATCTGGCCTACTTAGTGCAACCATGTGAGAGCTAACAAACTCATACATTTATACACAGACACTAATTGCAATCTTAAAAGCCACAGGTGTGGGTAATTAACCTTTAATTGTCATTTTAATTGACACTTGACAATTCCTATGATTCTCAGCCAGCCAGGTGTCTACCATAATGCTGACTGAAGAGTAGTCAACAGCAGAGAATTTTTTTAATTAAAAAAAAAGGCTAATGTTAACCTCCCAAGACCCTTACACACTGTCTTTACACACACACCTGCCCATAAACACATATATACACACATACACTGTCCTTACACACACAAATACACACACTGCCCTTACACACCTGTCCATACACACATACGCTGCCCTTACACACACATATACAAATACGCTGCCCTATACACACACATATACAAATACACTGCCCTTACACACACTTGCTCATAAACACACATATACACATACACTGTCCTTACATGCCTCTCCATACACACTGCCTTTACAGGGGTGGTGAGGCGAGAGCGGGACAATGGTAGGGATAGGCGGGATAGCGACTCAAAATTGAGACTGTCCCGCCCAAATCGGGACAGTTGGGGGGCATGCTGTTATCATTATGGTTTAAAAAGGAGCCAAACAACTATGTAATAATAAATGGCTTCATATGTTCACTAACCTTAAATAATACCATTACATAAGTTAAAACCCTTCCACTAAAATTTAGGGGTATGTATAAGCATTATTAAACACTCATCTAGGGGCATTAAGTCGCGGAATAAAGATATAATTTTGCCTCTGTATAAATCAATGGTAAGGCCGCACCTTGAATATGCTGTGCAATTTTGGGCACCTTTTCTAAAGAAGGATATCATAGCACTAGAAAGGGTGCAGAGGCGGGCTACAAAATTAATAAAAGGAATGGAGCACTATAGTTATGAAGAAAGGTTAACTAATTTAAATCTGTTTAGTTTAGAAAAACGTCGCCTCAGAGGGGATATGATAACGTTATATAAATATATTCAGGGCCAATACAAACCATTGTGTGGAAATCTGTTCATTAACAGGACTATGCATAGGACACGTGGTCATGCATTTAGACTGGAAGAAAGGAGATTTAGACTAAAGCAGAGGAAAGGGTTTTTTACAGTAAGGACAATAAGGATGTGGAATTCTCTGCCTGCAGAGGTAGTTTTATCAGAGTCTGTACAGACGTTTAAACAGCAACTGGATGGATACTTGGAAAAACATAATATTCGGGGATATAATCTTTAATTATGGGGAAACAGCTTATTGATCCAAGGAGAAATCTGACTGCCATTTTGGGGTCAAGAAGGAATTTTTTTCCCTGGTTAGTGCAAAATTGGAAAGAGCGAAGCCGGGGTTTTTTGCCTTCTTTTGGATCAACAGCAACAAATTAACAGATATAGGAAAGGCTGAACTTGATGGACGCATGTCTTTTTTCAGCCTATGTAACTATGTAACTATGTAATCTACAGACACCAGACAAACCAGAAGGCTTGTTGTTCCCTCAGAAATCTCATGGTGCTGCCACAACCACAAGGGATTCTGGGTAGGTGCATGCAAATAAGGTCAACAATTATAACCTTTTGCCTCTATATCCACTTTATACATGGATCCCTTGAAAGTAATTGCCCGCTGTACAAGACAGCCTTTAGACAAAACTCGGGAATAGGTGCAATACCCAGATCACCACTCATGGACAACTGTTTCGTCCTTAATGGGACTCGTATGAAGATGAATTCTTCGCCACTATATGGACAAAAGTATTGAGACCTACCATTACACCAACAGGGGCATTTATGATATTGCATTCTAAATACATAGACATTAATATGTAGTTAACTCCCCCTCCCCTTTGCAGCTAACAGCTTCCACTCTTCTGAGAAGGCCTTCATTCATCCAGTAGAGCATTTGTGTGGACAGGCACTGATGTTGGAAGAGAAGGCCTGTTTTGCAATTTCGGTCCAAATCATCCCAAAGGTGTTCGATGGGGTAGTGGTCAGGGCTCTTCCACACCAAACTCATCCAACCATGTCTTTATTGACCTTCCTTTGTGCCCTTGGCACAATCACAGTGGAAGAGAAAAAGGACTACCTATAAAACATATACACTGTATTTGCTCGATTATAAGATGACGCTGATTATAAGAAGACCCACCAAAATTTGAATATTCATTTAGGAAAAAAAAGAAAAAGCCTGAATATAAGTCTACCCTATAAGAAAAATGTTTTACTAGTAAATATTAATTCATGTGTAAACTATTTTTTCATGTTTGATAAAAACTATGATTGAGAATTTTTTTTTCTCCTTTTACTTGCCAACCCGCCCCCAGTAATGCACATGTGCCCCCCAGATATGCCTTATACCCCACATATACCACTCTGCCTCTGATATTCATTTTAACCCCCTATATGCCACTCTGCCTCCCTGATATT